>JASPKZ010004011.1:0-42760 GCA_030220185.1 Diploptera punctata | reverse complement strand
GGTACGACAGTAAGTCAGCCTGGACATTCTTTGTTGAATCTTGAGTATACATAAACTGTGGTAGCTAGTTTGAATATGGAGCGGTATTTCGAAAGTGAGTGGATTGATCAATATTCTTTATCTTAAAGGGCATAAATGCTGTTTGTTTTATATGTATAACAGAAATTGAATATATAAGTCAATATGATCGTCGTTTGATGGCAATGTTGGGTCAACATATATGTGCAGGGAGCGGGATTCTAGTAAGTATACAATGAAGTTAAGAATGCACAGACTATAAGGAGGGAGGACGCACCTGTGACCGTGCAGTGTTCAGTATAAACAAAACTATGTTCGGTGGAAGGCATTATACCCTGCTTCAAATACAATTACACCAGGATAAGGAATTATAGAAGGAAGCAAACAATCGTATGTTTAGTTATTTGTAGTGTGCAATAAAACTACTTCATATTGAATAAGGGTTTAATGTACAGAAATATTTTCTCATGCATCATGATTATAGTTATTGCAATGTACAATAATATACTTTCGAAATGCACAGTTCTTTACTACTCTGTATGCAGCGAATAAATGAAACTGTCGCTAAGAAACACTCTGTTGTAGAAGAAAGATTCCTGCGCAGTACATACTCCGTGTGGCAGGTAATATGAAGCGTCTGTTTACTTACTCAAACCCCGCTCCCTGTACATGTGTGACGAGTTTATTTCTAAATATTTAAGAATAAAACGCACAGACGTACCAATATTAGTGACAGAATTATCCATGTTCAAAAGTAGTAGTGAAGACTGCGAAGGCGGTTGTTTTGAAAGATCTATCACAAAAATTTATATTTTACAGTCTGGTAGAGACGCTAGGGCAAGTGTATTGCATCCAAAGGACTCTAATTTGAGAACGACCATAAAAATCCTTATAATGAATAAAGTATATTGCTAAAAAATTATAATCGTTTATTGAATGGGCCTCATAAATAGTTTAACTTATAGTACATAATTATTTGTGGAAGCTCTTATAAAGATGAGCATCTTTTTTTTAATAAAATACTGAAAAAGTTTTGCATAACATTAAATTTATATTTCAATAAAAATAATTAACGTTTACGTATGAACTTACGTACTGTTGATGGAACATATTTGCCTTCATACATCAAACATGCTGTAATGTTGAAACCTGTAGCATTCAAATCAATTATTGTCACATTTGGCTTGAGAGATGGAGTATATGTGATTACTGGGCGTGATTTTATTATAACAGCGTGTCCAGATTTATGCGCTCCGACGGCAAAATCTAAAATGACAGTAAAGAAAAATATTATTTTAAACCTGAAAAAAAAAATTGTCTTATACAATGGCAAAAATGAGTTCTCATTCCAGGTGGATTTATTTTCTCAATTATAAAAAGTATCGGCATTCCGTTATTTATTTTTGTTATCGTTCTATGGAGTAGGTCACAAACGTGAAGAGACAGGCAATAGACCTTATTACACTAACTATTTTGCTATATCAAGTAGTCACATTTATTTATTTTGTACAAACTAACGTGTTTTCTGTAGATATTAAACCGAGCTAGATGGGTTAAAAGTAGTACTTTGAGACTCGTGATCAGGAGATTTCGGGCTCAAATCCCGGTGCCGACCAACCATATTGAGGTTTATTTATTTATTTATTTTATCGTCAAGGAATTTGCTGGGTTGGAATTTCATTACCAGGACAAATTTATTTGTATTTACTATTTCATAATATAATTAAATACAAATAAAAATACAAAAGTAAAATAAATAGAAGCTATATAACCTGAAAGTTAGATTCGTTTTTAAATAAAAAAACTGATTTTAATGAATATTCAATTCATACCCTAAATGGGAATCAATGACCAATCACATTTCAATAAATTTTGTTTTACAATCAATGACAGTCGTGTTTCACTTCGATATTTATCGAATTCTTTTTACCAAAATAAGCAAGCTCCTCCTTTTTAATATTCTAAACAGATCAATAATTGTGTTTTTAAATAATTATTTTACTAAGATGTTTCTAAAAATATAATTAATAACCTATAATGTAAGTTATAATACATAGTTTGACGTGTTTCATTTTTTCTCCACTAGGGTGCATTCTTACAATATTGAGATAATTGGCTATAAATAATATGATCTAGTTGCAGTGGATGAAAAAATGAAACATAACAAAACATTTCTCATTTGTTTTCAGACGTTTAATTAAATATACATATATAAATATTTTAAATAACTATATTTAAATAATGATTTGTGAGTAAACAGCTTAATTTATTCTTTAAATAGTCCTAACAAATGCCACTCTTGATTTCCAAATCCTCTAGATGAAATGGAAATCACTCATGGAATTACTTATATGATAAATTTGAAACGTTCATCTCTATTAAATGGATCGTGGTAATAAAATCCAGCCCAATTTTTGAGATGTGTGTCCCATTTCTGAATAAAAAATCCTCAACTCGTATCCAACTCTGGATCGGATCGAACAATGAGATGAGATGAAGCCCTATATTTATAGAGGTATGTGAACTACAAGGGTGCTGGTTGACCATCCGTGACACACCGTCACAGGGGCGATGAAGAAGTGAACGGATTGGATGAGTATGGAGAAATGGTGAAATTAAATTTGTGTCAGGGGAAAACTGGACAAACCCCGAGAAAACCCTCCCCAAGCTCTGTTTCGTCCACCACGAAACCCACATGGAGTGACTGAGATTCGATCTCGGTACTCCAGTGGTGAGAGGCAAGCATCTAACTGCCTGAGCTATGGAGCCGCCTTCCATTTCTGAATAATATTCTTAAATATTCTATTATAATCAAAAAACAGAGTCTGACGGTAAATTGCATTTCGAGTTACTGTGGCGCTGTTGTTTATTCTATGGCCTTTCCCTACTTAGCACTTCATTTTATTATTTTGCCTCACAGAAGTATGTGTGATACGTTGGGCCGAAAAACTCATTGTTTTTATTTCGAAGTTGTAATAGCGCGGAAAAGTTGCGAATCATATATACAAAAGAAAAGAAAAAAAAATATCAAAATCGGTTGACATCTTCCGGTCACGCAAAGGCTCTAAAGTTTGATGAATATGAAGAAAACTTCAATTTTAAATTATTTCTTTTAATTTTTTTAATTAGATGTTTTCGTAATGGTAATAGTTTGTAACGTTTTCAAATAGAGCCTAAAACATTGTGTTTTAATTTGGTTTAGATCAGTTGATATCTTCCGCTCGCGCATAAGCTCCAAAATTTGCCAGAATAATAAACAAGTTATATTTTTACGCATTTTTTGTATTTGATAAATAACTTCCAGAGTATTGATTATCAGATCCCACAATATACATAAACGTGCTTAGCAAAGATCAGCAATACCTACTTGATATTAAAAAATGAAAGAAAGAATTACAAAAATTAAGTTTTTTTTCATATTTTGTCAAACTTCAGAGCCTTTGCGCAACCGGAAGATGTCAACCGATTTGTTCTTTTTTTTTTTCTTTTAGCTATATAATTAGCAACTTTTCCGCGCTATTACAACTTCGAAATAAAAAAATGAGTTTTTCGGCCACCCTAATGTATGATTCATAAATTGATATTCGATTAAACAAATATTCTTGGCATGTTATAGTTTGTTAGTTTTATTGATATTGAAGGGACAAGAAGTCATCTTCAGTAAAACTATAGTCGCATGTAGAAATACATTACTAAATGTGAATAAAACACTCAACAAAAAATGAGAGAAATTTTGAAGAAGTGGCTGAATCCAAATTATAAACAGGAATGATGTGTAAAAGATATAAACATAGGCTTAACTCTGCAAAAGCATTCTATCGCGCATATAGGGACTCATCGTCCAAACTTATCTTTAAAATGTTAAACTAAATACACGACGTTTATTCTTCAGTTAGACTATGTCCGCATTTCTTGACGGTTGTATTTTTACGGTGAAAGATCGTCACTCCTTCGACCAAGGTACTTTTTTTCGTCTGGCTTATCACCTTCGACCAGTCCGGCATGGGAAACCCTATCGGAAGTAATGCTACCGCCGGTATAACTCTCGGGATAATTTATCAGTTAGACTATATGTATGCGAAACACGGTCTGTTACTTTAAGAGAGAAGAAAAATTGCGAGTATTTGAGAATAAGACCTTAGGAAAATTATTAGATCAAAGAGAGACGAACATACAAGTTAATATAGAAAACCATGTAACCAGTGAGTTACATGATCTTTATGGTAAGTAGAAGTAATAAGAACAGTTAGCAAGAATCGGGAATGAAAGCGGTACATGAAAACTTCTTGTAAGAAAATCAGAAAGAAACAGCTAAGTAGGTAGACCAAGTCAGAGAAGGAAATAACATAATCATGGTTTTAGGTACGTAAAATGTACAGTGAATGATTAAAAAATATTAGCTCAAGATAGGGACGAGTGGAGAGCTTATATCCATCCGGCTTTCAGCCTCTGGTTCGATAGTAGTTAAATGTAAATTTATTGTGTTTTATTTTGGTTCGAGGATCAACAAAATTATATAATATTGCTAATGTTATTAATAATGTTGTTAATATTATTACTGTTATTGTTTATTATAAGTATTATTGGTCCTTCATGGTTTGCGTGCTTGAATGACCCCGAGAGCTATGTCGGCGTTAGTATTACTGTCAAAAGGGTAATCTATGTCGGAAAGCTAAGAAGAGATAAGCCAGACAATAAAAAGTATCTTGGTCGATAAAGTGACGAACTTTCATCATAAAAAATATAACCGGTAAGAAACGCGTACATATGTTTGACTGGGGCAATACTTTCTAGAGGTGAAATAGTCCCCCATTCGGATCTTCGAGCAGAGACTACTCCGAGGAATCAATGAAAAAGCTTAAACACAGGGAGATGTTCCTGGTAACATGGAATATTAAGACATTATATATTAGTGGGGGCGCTAAAAATATTAACATGTGATTTAGATAAATCACCCTTTGATATAGTCGCTTACAGGACGTTAGAAGTCCTAAAAAAGGCAGTCAGAAGTCAGGAAGTTTTACATCATACTATGGGGTGCAGCGAGACCAAAATTGGGAACGGTTTTTTTTTAAGTCCGAAGGAGGATTCTCTCATCTATCCGAGATGTTAGATTTGTTAGCGATAGGATATCGTACACAACTACATATTCTATAGGATACACGGCATGATTTTGTAATTGTAAATGTACATTACCCCGCAGCAGATAAGGAAGGCAAGAATAAAGACGAGTTCTATGAATACTTAGAATGCGTATTTGATAGTCTTTTACGATACCAAATGAAATTTCTCTTAGGAGTTTTTAATTCAAAAGTGGGACGGTAGGATGTACTCCAGGCAAACAGTAGACGAATTCAGTCTTCATGAACCAGATAGATCATGTATTAGTGGAAAAACACTGGCACACTAGCGTTATCGATGTTAGATCACTTAGGGGGACAGACAGTAAGTCAGATCATCATTTGGTCAGGAAGAAAATCAGAGAACGGTTATCGATTATGAAAGGATCAATCGTTAAAAATTATTCTGAATTATTTTAAATTGAAAAATTGAGAAATGATGAACTGCAACAAAAGACCTGAAATATTGTAATATTAAGATTAAAAAGGGGCAACCGAATAAGATACTGACTATAAGAAATACTATTAAACTGTTAGTATCAGAAAACGTAGTTTATTTTAAAAAAAAGAGGAAACCAAGAAATTATTTCATGAGGAATATGCCGGCATTGTAAAGAAAAGAAAGCTAAAAATAAATTGGTTACACGAGCCAAATCCAGTAAATATAGAATAATTGGATAACATCATATAAGGAAACACTAGTTTATTAAAAAGTAAAATAAGAAGGAACATTTGAAAGAGAAGATTAATTATCTTGAAATTTATGCAAAAAAAATAGTAACATGAGATAATTATATCAGTGAATTAGGATAGAGATAAAAGGGGTTCAGACTAGAGCAAATATAATTAGGAATGGAAACTGGAATATGATTGCAGATTCAGGAGTATATTATATAGTTGGAAGAATTACTTTAATCAGCTATTAAATGTGCATGCAGAACAAGATATTGAAGATGATGATTTACAGACAGCATAAATATTAGTCAAAAAACCGAGAGGTTGAAATGGTGATAGAAAAATTAAAGATGTGAAAACCATGAGGATCAGATTGGATCCCAGGAGAACTGATAAAATCAGGGGGTGTAAAATTAAACACAAGATACGACGGTTGCTCTGTATGATTTGGAAAAAATATTATCTTTCAAATTAATAGAAAGAATCGGTTATCGTACAAAGGAGATAAAACTGATTGCAACAACTACAAAATCCTAATAAATATTTTAGTATCCACACTTACTCCTTATATTGACGAGGAAGTAGGTGATCATCAATGTGGATTTAGAAGAAATAGGTGTACAATAGATCAGATATTTAGTATAAGACAGGGTAAAAAAAAATATTGTCATATAATGCTATTGCTCATCAACTATATGTAGACTTCAAAAAGACATACTATTCAGTTAAGAAGGGGAAGTTGCATAGTTTCTTGCTGGAGTTCAGAATTCTTAAAAAGGTAGACTTATTCGAATGTGTCTAAATGGTACAAAAAGTATGGTGAGTGTAGGCAAACAGTTTTCTGATAATTTGAAATACACAATGGGTTAAAGGAAAGAGATGCACTATTTCTTCTCTATTCAGTTTCGTACTAGAGCATGCCATTAAATATTTATAGGGCGAATAAGACATACTACTCAATGGTATTAATAATAAGTTGGTTTTTGCTAAAGATGTACGGTCTTACTAATAAAAATCTCTTATACAGGCTTTCATTTATTGTTTAATTATACAATATATAAGCCTGATGTAGATCACGTATAATTTCCTTACTAATAAACGTTGTGCCGGAGCTATACAGGAAAGAAAGAAATATACAATACGTCACATATTCATCATAATGACGTCAGAACAATATTACGCGCAGTTAGTAACAGAAATAAAACATCAACTAGTGATTGTGTAATAAATGAATATGGATAAGAATTAATAGAGATTCCCTAATTGAGGTGGCACGGAAAAAATAAGTGTATTTTAATTTATATACATTTCCCTTTACGCTATGTCAAATATATCGTAGAATTGGTTTCACAGATAACGTGCTGCCATCTAACGTCAAGAATTTCGACCAATTCTTGGAAACTAATAAAAGCTTTTCCCATTACTTATGAATTATATGCAGTGTTTTAAGATGCGTTAGTAAACGTTCAAAATAGTAGGAAATGTTACCGACAACAAAATAACGTTTCAAACAAAACAAAAAAAAAAAAAAAAAAAAAACCATCGTTTGACCGGGAATCGAACCTATGACCTCACGCATCGTAGTCAGAAGCTCTAACCACAAGACTTACCAAGTTAACATGCAGCTTGTTAATATAATACTACCTCTATACTTAAATACATTTTTATATCGGTGTGTGTGTTATGTATTAAAGATGCAAGAAAGTTTTCTTAAAATAATATTATGAAGCATTTAAACTACATTCAGGTTAAATCTTGTCTACAGCAATTATTGTAGAACATATTATTTTGTGAATCAATGTTCAATTTTAAAATATTGTTAGGCCTAATCGAGAATGAGTGTAACGAAAGGCATTTTATGATGCTTTTATTTTTCCTACCCAGAGCTTTATTAATATTATTTATGCCTTGTGCATCCATCAAACAGTCGTTAAAGTGTTGCATTTTGGGTTAAAATTTAAGGAAACTTTCATCAATATCATAAGAAAACAATCAGTTGATCTTGAAGTCTGACATTTTCTTTAGTTATACAATCCTTAAACAAGGCTAGAGGCATGTATAACGATTCCCATGTAAAGTTTAAACGTCTTCTACACTGAACAGCTAATACAGTGTTTATTAGTACGAATTTTCAACTGAGATGTGTATAAACCTTGTATAAAAGTTATATGTGGATTATTAGTAAAAGGGGTAGTATTATTAGGCGATATCGAGGGTCAGTACTCAATCTGTTGAGTAATACTAACAAGGTAACTATCAACCATTGGATACCGAAACCCTCCTTGAAATGTCTTCCAGAAAAGCGTTGTGAAGTACGAAGGCCATGTCCAAAAAATTATCTACAATTTTTAACTGCAAGTACTAAATTCCAGCGCCATATCTCTCATTTAAACTATCAGGAAGTAACATAATACCTAAATTGATAGATTGGATAACTCTCACTACCTTCCATCCGCGTCGCGTCCCATCTCACTTCACTCAGTTCTGACTCATACAGGGAGTTCATCTACTCCCTGGAGAGGGTTGACAATGTTGGATTCTGGCTTCGATTTTTATGACTTGCAGTTAAAAGCGGCATATAATTTTTTGGACACTGCCTTTGTACATCACAACGCTTCTCTGGAAGAAATTTCAAGGTAGGTTTTGGCATGCAATTGTTGACAGTTCCCTTGTAAGAAATTCGGACTGGAGTTTATATTAATAAATATATTATTACACGTAGAAATACACTTTATAATGGAAATGGGAAGTTAACGACAAATGAGGGAAATGTTGAAGAAGTGACTGAATTCAAATACCTAGGAACAATAAGTACCAAGAGGAATGAGGTGCACAAAGAAATTAAACATACACACAATTCTAGAAATTCAAGCTATTATGCATTACAGGGACTCTTGTCCCAATTTCTATAAAAAAAGTCAAGCGCTGAAGTTTATAGAAATTATTTTATAATTCCATGTAGATCTAACTGTGTAAATTGTCATAATCTATAATGGATCGCTGTGGTCTCGGTAACGTGCTGCCTTGTCACGCAGCGAGCCCGAGTTCGATCCCCGGTCGGGACAGTTTCCTGGGTGAGGTTTTAATAGGGGTTTTCCTCGCCTGTAAGACAAATGTCAGGAAACTTTAAGGCATAAACGGTCCCCGAACATCAATATGGTCACCGCAATCATCATCATTCATATTCATCTTAGATCAAGCTTAGGGTTAAGGTCTCTCCTGGCGCAACAACTATCATCATCACCCATCATATCATCGGGTCAACGTAACCTCGCCTTCCAGGTGCCCCAACCTCATAAGTGGGTTACAATTACGCCAATGCCAGGAGAGAACACCAGAAATGTCCAAAAAGGATTAGCTAGGGCATTAAAAATATAGTAATAATAATAATAATAATATAATAATAATAATATAATAATAATAATATATAATAATAATAATATAATAATATAATAATAATATAATATAATAATATAATATAATAATAATATAATAATAATAATATAATAATAATATGAATAATAATATTAATAATAATAATAATAATAATTGGATATGCTGAATTTAGTTACCTAGATAATTGTTGTTATCTACATCCAAAGCTCTGGAGAAACTAATTCCAAATCCCTTAATCTTGGGATCAATGCTTTTTCCAGACACCTTGACAAATTTAATGTTCTTGCTATTACTTCTTCCATAATAAACATACACTGTTCCTATCCCATTATTTTCGTAAGGAGCTCCAACTGCAAAATCTGTAAAAAAGAAAACAAGATTTCTTTCAGCATGCTAATTTATTCACAAATGTAAAAATGTGAAAATTAATTTGAAGAGAGAAGCGAGGAAAAACATAAGGCAATCAAATTCAATCAGTTATTTACACCTCGCATAATAGTATCTCTCTTCCTTGTACCAGTTTCAAAGGAAATTCTCCTTCATCGTCAGCCAACAACCGAGTGTTGAAATGTCTCAACAAAGGAAATTCATTTCAATGGAAATTTTCTTTCATCAGCAGCCAACGACCGATTGTTGAGACGTCTCAACAAAGAAATTAATTTCAATGGAAAATCTCCTTCATCGTCAGCTATTAACTGACTCTTGAGATGCCTCAAAAAAGGAAATTCATTTCAAAGAAAATTTTCTTTCATCAGCAGACAACAAAGGACTATTGAGATGTCTCAACAAAGGAACTTAATTTCAAAGGAAGTTCTCCTTCATCCTCAGCCAATAACAGACTGTTGAGACATATCAGCAAAGGAAAATCATTTAAAAGGGAATTCTCCTTCATGCTCAGCCAATAACCGACTGTTGAGACATCTCAACAAAAGAAATTCATTTAAAAGGGAGTTTTCCTTCAACAGCCAACAATCGACTTTCAAGACGACTCAACACTGGAAATGATGTTGACGTCACAACAGTCGGTTGTTCTCTTCGAAACTGGTAAAAGATAGGTGAGAGGTGTGAACTGATTGTGAAATGTAAAAAATTGATTAAATTAATGTGACTATTTAACTCATGCCCCAAATGGGAGTCAATGACCAATTACATTTCAATGTTTTTTTATTTACAACCAATCACAGTCGTTTTCACCTCGATTTTATCAGTTTAATTTTATCACAATAAAATCAAGGTCCTCCTTTTTAACATACTTAACATAGCATTATTTTGCAGTGACTGACTCTCCAAGAAATACGGCTACCAGATTGTGTGTGTGTATATATATATATATATATATATAGTGCACGAATGTGAATAGAAACTGCTAGCGGCATGTAATAGAAAAACAATTCGTAGTAATTGATTATACGACAATAAAAAGAAATCACTGTTTGCACTTTCTTAAATATATTATTTCCCAGGAATTAACGTTCCAGAAAAATATAGTAATTGACATATTTACAACATAGGACACCAGAAATTAATTAATAAACAGTTTGATGTGTTTCATTTTTTCTTCACTAGGGTGCATTCTTACAATATTGCGACCCTTTGGCAATAAATATGATGATCTAGCTACAGTGATAAATAAATGAAGTAACAAACGTTTCTTATTTATTTTCAAACATCTGCCGTTTGCATTACTAAATAGATACATATGTTAAAATAACTATATTTAAATAATGATTTGTGAGTAAACAACCTAATTTTATTCGTTAAATAGTCTTATAAATGCCACTCTTGATTTCCAAAATATCTAGATAAATTCACTCCTCACTTCGTATGTCGTGAATTTATCGATAATTTGGAAATCACTCATGGCATTACTTATGATAAAACACCTCATAGTAGGAATTCGTTTCAATTTTATGTGAAATATAAGGTGGATTTATTAGGATGGTGTGCGCCTAATAATTACATGTGCACACTATGTTATTACGTGTCAAAGCTTACCATTTAGAACTGGGATTGACGATCCATCGCAATCACAGGATGTTTTTCTTTCCTTTTAGCAGTAAACATACAGTCTGTCTATCTATTTCGTACATCCCCACATGGGAGGGCAAGAGGGCTTTCTTGCGGGAACAACTTAACAGGCTAATTTAGTTAAACTTATTTCCCTATAGATTATCAGCAAGTGACGAGTGGTTAGCTAATCGCCTCAAAAAGACACCCTAATAGAGAACAAAGGTATTACCTGAATGGGAAATGCCAATTAAACATTCCTCATATATTCTAATTTTAGGCTTGATGTTCTTTCACGGGTCCGAAAATCTTCAGATTCGAGATCAATGGCTTAAAATCCCTCCGGACGACTTTTCCTTTTGATTTGTTCTTCCTAAAACACTACTTTCTACTACATGTACTTCTCATGTTTTCATTTCGTTTGCATTACGTTTTCTTCTGTCAGCCGCCACCATATGTATCACAGCCTCCAATAATGACTTCATCTCATCACATCCCTCGACCTGGCATTACACCAGTCACGATTACAGGGAGATAGAATAGTCTTCCTTGTATTGACTTCCTTCCCCCTGCAAAGTAAAAACCTTTTTAACAGAATTAGAAATGTACTTTAGTCCCGCGCCGTAGCCGAGTGGTTAAGGTAGGAAGCCTTGGCGCAGAGCTACGGGACTTGCGCTGGTTCGAGTCTCCATGGGGGAAGAAATTTTCTCATGGTATTTCGGCCAGTATGGGACCGGTGCCCATCCAGCATCGTGAGGCAATTGGGTAGCTACAATAAGTAGCGGCTCCAGGTTGAGGAACCAGCTATAACGGTTGGGGGACTCGACATGCTAACCACATGTCACCCCTACACCGGCTGTTGATCATCTACCTCTGTGATGACACATGTGGATGTGAAGGACCAGCAGCCGGCTGGTAAAAGGGCAACCGCTGAAAAGTGGAAAGACCTCAATCGGATCAGAAATGTACTTTGATGGAAAAAAAAAGCGTTACTACGAGTACATATAAATTTTCGAAAATGCAGTGATATTAGTGGAGTTTGGAGGTTGTGACCTTATAAACACAGCCTTCTTACTATATCTCATCCTGAAGTGTATATAGTAGTTCTGGAATAATTTCTCATACTATGGCCATGATCATCATCAAATAGCATGTCTCATAACAGGGCTATGACTCGCAGTGTTCTCAGCTCTGAAGCGAAATGGAAGGATCAGTATAATTCTATTGTATTGTTACGTTAAAAATATCCCTATTGTCCAAATACATTCCCTTGTATTAAGATATGTTTACATGAGTTCCGCCCACTTCCTGGGAAAAACAACCCTCCTTGCGTAAAAGTGTGAAGTGACTCTGATACAAAATAACAATATTGAATAAGTGTCCGAGAATTACTGTACTTCCATTGTGAAGAATACGAGTAATGTGTTTTCCTCTGATCGCGGTACCAACGCTATGCAGAGTAGACCGTTGGTAGGGCTGCCACCTCGAAGCTTTAGGTCCAGCTTCTGGATGTACTAACCCCATCTAGAGGGTTGCCACTTCCGCCAGATCCGCCGTGATGAAGGACTCCTTCTGCGTCGAATCTGCCGTTGAGGTCTTCACCGTAACCCTGGCTAGGGGCCCTTACAGAGTACTATCAGGCGGAGCCAACTGAACCCTGGCTTTTTACGAAGTTGTTACTCCTCCCCCTCCTCCTTTCTCATCCGGGCTTTTTAACCCTTAAATTGGCGAAACACTAATTTTTTGTGCTAGATATTTAAATGTTTCGGACCGCAAAGAAAACAAAATAATGTAAAAACTCTTAAATTATTATTGTAGGCTACATTATTACGTAATTTGACACAAACTTAAGTAATTTATAATCATTTGTTTGTTTATTGTTTTATAAACAAAATAAATAACAAAATGAAATCAATGTATCTTAAAAGATACATTGTGAAGTTAAGGGTTAAGAAGAATAAAAGGCTGCACTAGAATGGACCAGATAAGAAACAAGGATATCCGTGAAGAACTGCAGATCTACTCCATAAAAGAAAATATATTTAGCAACAAGATACAGAGGAAAGAACATGTAGAAAGAATGGAAGAAAGAAGATTGCCAAATAAAATCTTCCATTATTTTCCAAGAGGAAGAAGAGATGTCGGACGTCCTCGGAAGAGATGGTCTTAGGTCTATTAGTGAAGACGGAACAGGCAATACTTGCCTAAACCAGGAAGTGAAGAAGAAGAATTACTGTACTTGACAAGTCATGTGTACTGATAAAAGTGATCACGTATAACCCTTAAAATGACGAAACATAAATTTTTCATGTCATCTATTTAAGTGTCGGACCGCAGTCAAAACAAAATCACGTAAAGCAAATCGTTACTTATTATTATATATTGTGTAATTAATTCTACACAAATTTAAATAAATTCTACTCGTTTGTTTTTCTATTTTATTAAAAATACTCTTATTTTTGTTTATTAGGAATTTCTCTACAATACAGTACTTTTCTTGCAACCAATTGTAAAATTTACTCCTCCATAAATCCCTATTCTCTGCATCACTCTCTGTTAATACTCCCATGTACTCCTTAAACCCACTGTTCGTTTGGTCTCCCATTTCATCTATTCTCCGCTTCAAAATTTATCATCTTAGGTAACCTGTCATCTGACATTCTCTTTATGTGACTAAACCATTTATCATCTTTCTTCAATAACTTGTGGAACATCTTTTTTGAACGTCCATTATATCTCTGATTTAGCATTCCTAATTTTGTCTCTTCTTGAATTTCTTGAGTCCCTCCTCCAAAAGTCCATCTTTGTCACCAATAGTTTATGTGCTTGCTCGCTGCTTAATGTCCACGTTTCCGAAACATTCAATAGTATACAATAGTGTATTATTATATTAAAAAACACTAAAATATATAAAGAAATGTATATTATAAGATCATTGCGAATTTGAGGTACAATCACAGAAAGTTGTTAAATCTTAGCCAGTTACATTCAGAGATATGTGGATAAACGCTCTGTTTGAGAAATTACAAAAAGTGTTCTTTTAATTGGTATGAATTCGGAGATAAGATATTGGTTTCCTATAACCTATTATACTCTTTGTATAAATTATGCTTCTCTGAAACTATAAAAAATATATAACTTGGATTTTCTCCACCAAATCAATTATCTGTGATTCAAAATATGATTTTTAAAATTTTATACTCTCTCTTCTGATAACTAGTATTTTTTAAAGCAATTAAGATCTTAGCACTTATCAAAGCCTGGGTAAGAAATTGATATACTACTTAACTTTTAAAAATCGTATATAAACAGTGACACAAAACACATAATATATGTTTGGTGAAGAGAAAAATATGTTCTGTACAATTAAATATATAAAGAAAGAGTATCTGTCCAATATCTAAATCCAGTTATAAAATGTAGTTATGAAATGTAGATTAAGAAAACTATTTGGAAATTATTTTCATAAATCAAGTGAAGAGTTTCAAACGATTATTGACATGTTATTTGATGAACATGAAAGTCATTCACACAAGATACAGATTGAGAATATCAAAAGAACACTAGGTTATCTAATATGTGAGTTCCACGGTTAAATGTATATACATACTTTTGTATAAACATAGTGTACTTTTATATGTGGCTCAAATGTGTGTTATATGTACATATATGTATATACAGAATACGTTATTTACTTCATAATCCAATCAGCTCCCAAAGAGACATTTCAAGAATTTCTGTAATGGTATTTTAGTTCGTCTTCTTTGGCACAAACACAAATTCTTGTTAGATGTTATCACAGAACATTCAGATTTTCACACTACGCAAAAATCTACAAAACAGACTAATATTTTGCTGTGCGAGACTGGATTCGAATTGAGCAGGTTCAGACAAGTACCGAAATATTGAATATAGTATAAAGGGTAGTAGATTATAAAGATAGGAAAATTATCCTAAATTTTGTCAAGCCCTCCGTATAATAATCTCTCTTATACCCCTTATCTGCTGTCTTATTCTCTTTCTTTCGTGTCAATTGAACATTATTACCCCACCAGCGCTATTGTTATATTGCTCTTCTCATTTAAGGGATCGTGCTCAAGCCACGAGTTGCAAAGCTCCCAAAATAGCATTTCAACTATTTCATTTTTAGTTGTTTGAAATAAGACATTAAAATGCACTTGCCATAAACAAAAATTTTATACACCCTTTTCAACAATAAATAAGTACATTTAACAGCTTCAATAGAATGTTAAAACTTCCATTAAGCAAAGACAATTATATTCAAGAACTCAACTACATTAAATATATGACAAAAATCAAAGGCTATAATGAACAAATTATAAATAAACTCGTAAATAAACAAAAAAGAAAGAACAATATATCTAACATAAATAAACTTGAAAGAGAACCTAATAACAACAAAAATAGGTAGCTCTTGCATATACAGGAAAAGAAACATCAAAATTAGCCAATACACTAAAGAAAGCCGACAAAAACATAAAAATAGCATACAGAACTAATAACATATTAAACAATAACATCGAAGAAAATAACATTTTCAATAGCAAAGGAGTGTATAAATTGACATGTAGAGATTGCAACAAATTTTATATAGGAAGGACAAACAGAAGTTTTAATATAAGATTCAAAGAACATTTTCGAGACTTTATTCACGCAGAAGGAAAATAATCCAGCTAAGAGGAGATGGAAATTGTGAAGGCAGTTAACAATGACGACCATCTCATAAACGAAAACGCACCCAGAACTTGTAACTCCCTCTACCAGATCTTCAGTGAAACGCCAGTTTTGAATCCTGCTGATAATGGGACTAGTCCGGAAAGCGCTACAAATAAATAACTAATAAAGTTGAGGAGACGGATCTTTTAGGTAAATATTTCATAATTTATATAGCCTATTAAGTTTTAATTAAAAAATACTCATAGACAACAGTAAAAATATTAGTTTTGAATGTGAACACAATCTTCACTTCACTTACTAATCTCACTTTTATAACTCTTAAATTGGCAAAGTATCCTATTGGATACAGAACCAGTTTAATTTATTTAGTATTTTTAAGAAAACAGAAGAAAACGAACGAGTAGAAATTACTTAAATTTGTTTTGAATTACACAATATACTCAATAATTTACAGTAAAGCATTATTTCGTTTTAACTGCGGTCCGACACATCTAAATAACTGACACGAAAAATTGGTATTTTGAATTTAAGAGTTAATAAATTAATTAAATGAATGGGTGCTAATTCTGAATTTTCAATTTCGCTATGTTGAAATATATCAGGTTTTTAGTATGAAACAGATTTTAGAAAAGAAATGGAAATATAATGACACTGTGCATCAACTATATGTTGACTTCAAAAAGGCATACGATTCAGTTAAGAGGGAAAAGTTATATAGTGTCCTGCTGGAGTTCGGAATTCCTAAAAAGTTAGTTAAACTAAATGGCCATAATGAGTCTGATACTTTTGAAATTCACAATAGGTTAAAGCAAGAATATACACTATCTCCTCTACTATTCAATTTCGTACTAGAGCATGCATTCAAATATTTAGAGGATGAAGAAGGCCTGCAACTCAATGGTATTAGTAAGCTGTTAGTTTATGCTGATGATGTAGTATTATTAGGCGATAGCGAGGAGATACTAAGGGCCAACATGTTCGCTCTATTGATTATAACTAAGGACTTGAGACTGGAAGTTAACATCAATGAAACTAAATATATGTTTACACATAGAAATACATTATATAATGGAAATGGACAGCTAATGACATATGAGGTAAATTTGAAGAAAGAAATAGCTGAATTCAAATACCTAGGAACAATAATTAAAAATACGAATAAGATGCACAAAGAAATTAAACATAGGCTCAGTTCTAGAAGTGCGTGCTATTCTACATTTTAGTCTCTTGTCGTCCCAACTGCTCTCAGAAAACGTTCCCAGTTATATTATATGGATGCGAAACATGAACTCTTACTTTAAGGGAGGAAAACGGATAACAAGTATTTGAGATTAAAGTCTTTAGGAACATTTTTAGACCAAAGAGAGATGAATAGGTAGGCAAATGGAGAATGTTATATAACAGTGAGTACATGATCTTTATAAGAAACCAGATATAATAATAATAATAATAATAATAATAATAATAATAATAATAATAACAATAGTTAAATCTCATAGACTGTGATGGGCAGGATATGTGGCACGAATGGGGAATGAAAGAGGAACATGGAAGGTTTTTGTAGGAAAACTCCCATTGGTAGACCAAGAATGAGATGGTTTTAAATAGATCAATTGAAGGCTATAGGCAAAAAGCCAGGAAAGTCATTTTTTGTGACGAAATAGTGTTTGGTATCTCATTAAATTCTCCATGGAAAATACATTTTAAAATTTTGAAACAGTACAAGTTTAATCATGGGTTTAATTACCTTTAAATTTCGGCATACTGGTAATTCAGCAGTTAAGTAGAATAACAAGTATTTTTTCTCGGTTTCAAGGGAAAATGACGCCTATTTTTTCCGTCTGCCTTTCAATTGAAAAGTTTATGAAAACTTGTGTATATATAGGCATAATGTATAATTTATTGCTATCATTCAATAAAAGATCGGTTTTTTTAAATCAACTATGGCATTGCAAATGATACCATAGCCATATTTATGCATAGAACGTAGAAACGTACCTTGAAATCTTTATAATAATCCATTTCCAATATTTTAAATTCTGTGCTGTTACGTGAGTTCATTTAAGATTTTAAAATGGATTTCATCCTCTTATTTACAAATCAGTCAAATATAGCATGCCGAAAATTAATTGGTACACAGTTGGTTTAAAATATAGATTTGCCCATCTAAATGCTGAAATAATGTTTTAAATGCGTGTCTAATTAATATCAGATAACATTAATTGATATTTAAATTTAATTACTTTTATCGGAAATATAATGGAAATAATATAATACCCGGCCGGCGAGACTGCGCGTAAATAAATTAAACGTATTTTATGTTTAGTTCAATAAGTAAGAAAAAATATTAATTTATATCGTATTTATTTTTAGATACCCCATGCTGATTATTTGACGTTGCCCGGGAATCTAATCATGCCGATCTTCTTGCCATCTATGAGCCGAAAGATAAAAATGGTTATTCTGAGTTATCCGTAAAAGATATATTTTCCGTCGCGGACTTTTTTAGTTTTTTTTTAGATATTAAACTCTGTGTACATTAATTTGGAGTATTTGTTATGGTTTAGACAGCGTAAGCCATTTAAGCGTCGAGAAAGCGACTCTTTTAGTGCACCGATACTTTTTTATTATCTCCGGCCCTATAGTACATAGGGTAATGTGTTATATACGTTATTGCCCCAGAAAAAGTCTCCAAATGATGGTAAAAACCTCATTGAAATCGGTCAAGTAGTTTTCGAGTCGATAAAGGACAGACAGACAGACAAACAAACAAACAAATATACTCACAGTCATTTATATATATTATATAAAGGTTTATGGACGTCATTGTCGGTAAAGAGGTGGGGAAATTAGCGTTCAGAATGTCAATGCATTTCAAAATAAATAACATGCAATTACAATACTTACAGTGTATATCGGTAGTCTTTTTATGGAATGACAAATTAGATTTTTATTTAATATTGTTCATGTCATTAGCGTCATAATCCAAATGTATGCATGAAATTAACGATAAATATTGCTAGTGGTCTCTTATTTCAGATTTGAGTTTCTTATATTACATACCATAAATTTTTCAACACGGGACATAAATCTTTAGTTCTGGAATGAAACTAAATGGTAGCTTAAGTGGCATTTTATAGAAGAGAAATTTGTGGAATTTGTTTATAGTCAATTCGTCTTATTTGTAACATTTCTTAATTCTAATTTCATTAAGAGAATTTACTGTTAATTTAATATAACTTTTATTTCACGTTCATTTTTTCTTAAACTGATAAAACCTACCGTTGAAACCATCCTTATCAATATCTCCCAGACAGGACACTGCGCTGCCAAACTGTGCTCCTGATTTTCGTGTACCTTGTATTTTCACTGGATTGCTGAAGGCCAGATTCCCCTGCACACAGTAAATTAAGGCACATAGAAATTAATACATATTTTCGTTATGCCTTTTATTCGTCGAGAATTTATGTGACAGCAAACAAATTTACGCGAGCACGCGTGAATAGTCTAAGCTTACAAAAATAGGTCACACATAAAAACTTAGTCCAATATTATTTAAAATACATGTATTATATTTATTAAGTGGGCGCGACTTTATCTATTTAAGTTTGTAAAATCACTGATTTGATTTCTCAATCATAGTTTTTAAGAAATATATTTGTTAAAACATCTCATGGGATTATGGGTAAATTGCTAAACGTAGTGAAGAATGAAATTAAATTAATTGACAATAAATAAAATTAAAACATACTTTTTTATATTATTTATTTCTGTATTATTCGAAAGTAATATAGATTTTATTTTACATTGTTAATAAAATTTAATAAGTAAATAAACTAGCATGCTTACATACATCCACTCAGGAGAATTATATATCATAAAGATTCACTATATTTAATGGTATCAGGAATAGACAGAAATTTTATAATCTCAATATAGATACAAATATGCTCAAGATCTTATGATTCTGGTGCTAAATTTATTAAAAATATTTTAGTAAAATGTAACATTTTTATTTTACCAAAGTTTAATTACAACTTTACCAATTACCGTATAAAAATAAAATATTTAGATAAAATAATAAATAATGTAACTTAGATAAAGTAGTAATGTTGAGTTTTTTTTTAATTTCTTAATTGTACGGATTGTTATGCTCTCGAATTTGGTAGATGTGTTAAAACTGTTTTAGAAAAATTGGTAATCTTTATAAAAACCGGTTTAAAGTATTGTTGGTCATAGAGCATCTGAGAAAGTTAATTCACTGTGAAATAAAATAATTATGAAGTAATTTATAAATAATGAATTTCATTGCCGATACTTCGAACTTCAATATTAGTTCTATATAACGAGCTTCAGATTGGACCAGGATGTAGTACATAGTACAAGAAACAAATATCTTAAAAGGAACTAACATGGACTTCACAGATTCTATTAATATATCATTGTTATGTTATATACGGCTCATGAATAAATATAAATAAAAAATATATAATTGTATGTGGATATGGACTTTTTTTTTCCCTTTAATTTCTGTGGTCACCGGGAATAATTTAAGTCGAGAAATTGCGAAATGACTTGCGTATGCTTGATCATCTCCCAATCCTTCTGCACTCTGTGAAGACGTTGGTAAACCCAGGTCTCTAATACTTCAAGTTATAAATGGCTTTTTTCAAGATATTTCATAAGAACAGTGCATGTTCTCATTAAAAGAGTCATCTCTTGAAAGGTAGCGATATTATGCTTACTCATTCTTTGTGACCACAAATTTACTATAAAATATGTTTCTCCATTCTTACACAATAATGAATTTTTATCCAGAACTAAATTTATTCTAAATGATTAATAGTAATTTTCTCTCATTTTTCTATCTTGTATATTTTATATTTAATTCACTGAATCTAGATTAAATCAAAATGTATTGTAAATAATAATTGTATTGTAGATATGTTATGTAACAATTTTGTTTGTTTGTTTAATTAGATGTAGCACTATTTTCTTTATTTTTTATCTAACATGGTTGAGTGGTAGACATGACTATTAAGACTTTAGCTCTGCCAGGCAAAATAAAGCTTTTATTATTATTATATTATTATATTATTATTATTATTATTATTAATAATATTATAATAATAATTATGGGAGATTTGAATAGCAGAGTTGGAAAGGGGCAGGTGACGTAGTTGGTCCATATAGAGAAGATATTGAGAATGAAAATGGACAACGTTTAAAAGAAGAATGCAAAGTGAATGACCTAATTATTATGAATTCGATGTTTAAACATCGGGACATCCATAGATATACTTGGGAACAACGCACTAAAGGTCTACGATCGATATTGATTATGTAATAGTGAGGAAACGGAGAAATATTATAATTCAAGATGTCAGAGTGAATCGAGGACCCGAATGTGGAAGATCATTATATGCTGTCAACTAGGATAGTATGCCCTATAAACAGGCAAAAGGTAAATAAAGATCAAAATATAGAAATAGAAAATGAATTAGAAAAATGTAGATATAATCTACATTTACTACAAGATGAGAGTATTAAAAATCTATGTGCCCAACACCTCACCGAAAAATTAAAATCTGATGAAGATTGGAACTCTGTCGTTATTTATGAACATTTGAAAAAATATATACATGAATCAGCAAGAGAAGCACTTGGTCTGGAAAATGATAAACACCATAAAAACCATTGGGTGAGTAAGGAAATACTTGATATCATAACAGAAAAGAAAAATGCATATAAAAAATATTTAAGTTCCAAGAAAGATGAAGATTATCAAAGTTATAACATACTTAAAAGAAAGGATAAAGCAGAAGTCAGGAAACATAAAAAAGAAATGTGGAATAGGGTATGTGGAGAAATCGAGCATACAGTAGGCTATTCAAAGTCAGCCCAAGCATGGAGGACAATTATAAACATGCGAAATGATATGGCAAAGAGTTTTAATTTAGTACCAATGAAAACTTTTCAGGAATATTTTAAAATGCTTTTAACAGAAACTAGGAGAGAATTTATAGACTATGCTACACTGGATAATGGAAAGGGTGACTTAATAGAACCTATAACAGAAGAGGAGGTAAAAAACGTGTTGAGAACAGCAAAACATGGAAAAGCGGCAGGTCCAGGGGGAATAACCATGGAACTAATTAAATATGGTGGTTCAGGAATTATAAGAATTTTAACTAGACTTTTTAACCAAGTGATAGAAGGAGATCCTATTCCAGATGAGTGGAAGTTATCGTATATTAGTGCAATATACAAAAATAAAGGGAATAAAAGAGATTCATCAAACTATAGAGGCATCAGTGTTATGGCAGCAATTAGTAGAACGTTAAGTACAATTATTAAAATCAGATTGGAGGAACTAATACAAAATAGAATATCAGAAGAACAAACAGGTTTCACAGCAGGTAAATCGTGCCTTGATAATATATTTGTGATCAGGCAGATTACGGAAAAGATGTTGGCTAAAGGAAAAGAAGTTCATATGACATTTATAGACCTGGAAAAGGCATATGACTCTGTACCCATCAACAAGCTTTGGGTGGCAATGGAGAAGTTTGGAATATCTAAATCTCTCATACATTTTATAAAAAGAATGTATGATTGTAAAGCAAGTATTAAGGTTGGAAATAGAATATCTTCAGAATTTGATATAACAAAAGGATTAAGACAAGGATGCGGGATGTCACCAACATTGTTCAAGATATATTTAGAAGATGTATTAATGAAATGGAATAAGTCATGTAGGGGAATGGGAATCGACATTAATGGCCATTTACTGCACAATTTATTATTCGCTGATGACCAGATTATAATAGGACAAGATAAAGAAGATATAGAATATATGATCAGAAAGTTGGTCGATGCATTTGAGGTAGGTGGACTGAAGATAAATTATATTAAAACAGTATATATGGTAATCGGAGGAAATTCAGAAGACCTACAAATAAATAATATGATAATTAAACGTGTTGAAGAATTTAAATATCTTGGATCTATAATAGATAAATCTGGTACTTGTGAAAAAGATATTATTAACAGAGTAAATTGTGCAAGGAAGGCGATTAGATCCCTGAATGGTCTTTTATGGAATAGAAATTTGACCAGAAAAAAAAAAAACAAAAAAAAAAGGGATTATACAGACAATAATAGAAAGTATACTTACATATGGATCAGAAAGCTGGACAATAAATGAAAGGATGCAGAAAAGAATCTTGGCGACAGAAATGGATGGATTACGGAGAAGTATGAGAATATCCAGGCTACAACATATTCGAAATACATATATCAGACAAGAAATGGATGCACAAGAAACTGTTATCGATAGGATAACAAAGAGAGCTCTACAATGGTATGGACATGTACAACGGATGCCGGAAGACCAGTGGCCTAAACAGGTGTTGGATTGGATGGTACCAGGCAGAAGGAGAAGGGGAAGAAGTAGAAGAGCATGGTATGAGGGAATATATGATGCCATGATGAAGAGGGGTATGGAAGATGGACAATGGGAAGATAGGAATCTCTGGAAAGCAGGAATCAAAGGCAAACTGCTGTAAAGTGGAAAGCCTGTATTAAGTATTTTATTATTTATTATTATATTATTATTATTATTATTATTATTATTATTATTATTATTATTATTATTATTATTATTATTATTATTATTATTATTATATTATTATTATTATTATTATTATAATATATTATTATTATTCTTTATTATTATATCTTATTATTATTTTATATTATTATTATTATTATTATTATATGCTTACAAAAATTGTTTGCTCCGTTTATTTGTATTTTCTGTGAAAAAGGGAAAACATAGGATATAATAATATGTACATTACGAGACAATGATGGAAAATAGTTTTACGTTATGAGTTGAAATTTTTATTCCGAATCGATATACTTGGGCATAATGTTTTTAACGAATATTTACAATTCTTCCTACTTTGTATCGTAAAATATTTTATTGTATACTATGTCGAATTTCTTACTTCAATTAAATTAATAACATTATGTAAATAAGACATCGGGTACACTATTATGACGCTCACTTTAGGGCCGCAATTTAGAATGTCATATCAAACATGGAGGGAGCTTTGAGTGATGACTTCTAAATTCCCTAAATCATTCTAAATAAGCAAAAAAAACAGGGATAGATTAATATGTTTTAACTAAAATATTCAGTCAATTGAAAGAATAGAAGCCGCAGGAATGAAATATTTACGATTTGTGACAGGATATACTTAAATGAATAAAAAATGAAGTGAAGATATCCGTAAAGAACAACAAAAATTCAGTTTGACAGATAAATAGAAGAGTATAGGAGAAAATGGTATGAACATGTCTGCAGAATGGATACCAACAGATAGTCTAGAAAAAGTCTGAACTATCAACCAACAAGAGGAAAAAGGGATCGGGGACGCCCATGAAAGAGATGGACACGCAGCTTTGATACTTGGAGCCGGAACGAACCAAAAATGTTTAATCCTCGCAAGAAGAAGGAAGAAGAATATATTGAACAAATCTTACTAACAACCCTTAAATTGACAAATCACTAATTTCTCGTGCCAGATATTTAAATGTGGCGGACCGCACTGAAAACGAAATCATGCATTACTGTTGTTGTTAGTTATATTGTATAATTCGACATAAATTTAAGCTATTTCTTCTCGTACGTTTTGTTCTGTTTTATTAAAAATATGTTGTAAATTAAATCAATCTATGTATCCTGTGGGATACATTACCAATTTAAGGGTTAAATATAATCTAAAATTAATTCAACAATTCAAGTTAAATTATTGACCGCGCGCGACATTCAATTGTCTTCCTCAAGATACAATGCTGCCAATATGAGGTATGTGAGGTATATACTAATGTGTCGTGAACGAGTTTTAAGAGTAAGCAACGGCCTATTTAAAAGTGATGGGACTGAAATTGCCTGCTTCAAGGTCGAATTTATGTAGATAAATCATTAATATTACTTAAGTTAAGTGAGTGACCCACGCTAACATTTTTAGCTTTATGTTGGCGAACGTTGCGTGTGGTTGTTGGGATCTGAATTTATCATCATTTTAGTACAGTAAATATATCAAATTCAACATACTGTAGTATGAAATAAAAATAATATATAACTTACTCCATTTAAATGTATGTACACTCGGCCTTCATCCCAGCTTTTTTCATTTTCGTCATAGTATCTTGGAGCACCCACCAAAATGTCATTTTTTCCATTGCCATTGGCGTCCATGACGCAGAGTGAAGCACCGAAATATTCCCCAAACTTTTCTCCTTCCAATTCTTTCTTCACCTTCATTATTTCATTCGCATTGTTACTGCCATTACTCTTTACAATGCTAACAATATATACCTGAAATCAAGCAATAAATACTACTGTAAGTTTGTCTCTATTTAGTTGTACGAAACTATCACGACACTAGTGATGAGCTCGCAACATGTGAAAGTTTTCCAGCAATGCTCTTTAATGTATTATTATAACTGTTGCTGTTGTTAAACTCCTGCCTGAACCCAACTCGGCCTCATAGACGTAAGCTCTCCAAACTTCCTCCACTTGAGCTAATGTTTTCCAACCAACCATTCTCTTATAATTTACCTCACCTCAAGTCGTAGTTAATATCATTTTTACATCTCGTTCTTTGTTTACCTACTGGGCACTTTCCCTTTGGTTTCCTACAAGTAGTTTCAATGTATTTCTTTCATTCCCCATTTGTACCACATGCCCATCCCATCGCAGTCTACAAAAGTATTCTTATTACATCTGGTATACTATAAATAACATCCAATACATGTACTTATATAGTTTTTTCTCCATTCACCTGTCGTCCATCCCTCTTCGGTCCAAATATTTTCCCTAAGAACTGTATTCTCAATCTCGTAATATGTTTCCTTCCTTAAAGTAAGATACCATTTTTCGCATACATGTAACTGAAAGAATAACAGTTTCATATACTCTTAGCTTATCATTATTTTTTCAGACTATTTAACTCATGCCCCAATTGGGAGTCAATGACCAGTCACATTTCAATGGTTTTTTATTTACAACCAATCACAGTTGTGTTTCGCCTAGAATTTACCAACAAAAGTTTATCATAATAAAGAAAGCACCTCCTTCTTAACATTCTGAATAGGTCATAGCATTATTTTGCAGTGACTCACTAAGAAATACGGCTACCAGATTGTTATATATAGTGCATGAATGTCAACACATAGCGCATGCGGGAGTTAATATAAAAACATTTGTAGCAATTAATTATACCACCAAAAAAAGAACCACTGTTTGCACTTTCTTAAATGTATTTTTTCCAAGGTAATAATCCAGAAAATTATAATTGTCATATTTATATCATACGACATCAGAAATGAATTAATATACAGTTTGATGTGTTTCATTTTTTTTTCCACTAGAGAGCATTCTTACAATATTGCGTTCCTTTGGCAATAAATAGTATGATCTGGTTGCAGTGATAAACAAAAGGAGCAGATGAAGCGTACCAATCGTTTCTCATTTGTTTTCAAACATTGCCGTTTACATTAAATATATAAATATTTTAAAATAACAATAGTTAAATAATGATTTGTGAGTAAACAGCTTAATTGTATTCGTTAAATAGTCCTAACAAATTCGACTCTTGATTTCCGAATTCTCTAGATAAATTCACTCCCCCACTTCGTGAGTCGTGAATTTATCGATAATTTGGAAATCACTCGTGGCATTACTTATAAGTTACCATGACAAAACCCTGTAAACATCATTGTTTCAGAATTGATGCTAATGTCTAATTTATTACTGCATTTCATTTCTATTGGTAATTATTGTTCCTAGATATTTGAATTCGGCCACTTCATCAAAATTTCCCTCATTTGCTAATACTGCCCATTTCCTTTAATGTATTTCTACGTGTGACCAGACATTTAGTTTAATTGATTTTATTTCCAGTCCCAGTTTGCTAGTGATATAATGTAGCCTACATGTTGGGTTTTTTTATATTTCCTTGCTATTATCTAGTAATACTACATCATACATACATACATAAGGACTACTAAACTAACAGTAAGATACATACAATGTAATTTACAAATATGGATCGCACGGGCAGTAAGCCGTACGTGCTGTTGACAGTCCGTTACAATAAGTTGATGTTTTAAAAAAACAAAAAAAAACAAAAAAAAAAACACAATGATATTACAATTAGATATCAATACAATTACTTATACATTAACTTGTTATGTAGAATTATTAAGAATTAATGGAATTGCAATTTGCTAACATATTTATTTATTCCTGAATAAGTGTTGTTTTTATTTTCCGCCGGTTTGTCCGAAATCTACCCAGGTTTATTCAATTTTCTGGGTTTACCAGTAACTCGTAGCATGCCAATCTTCCACGATTTGAATTTAGAAATTTTTCCGGTAATACATCATTCAGCATATACCAATAGCTGATTAATGCAATTGAAGTTGTAGGCCCTCTTTATCCTCTAAAGATTTATTGCATGCTCTAGTACAAAATTTGAATAGCAGAGTAGATAGTGAATTTTAAAATGTCTGAAAATCTTTTCCTATAAGCACCCTATTTTTTTGTTTCGTTTAGAGACGTTCGATTAGTCTAACTTTTTTTAATGAATTTCAAATTCCATTAGGATACCATAGGCAACTTCTCCCATTTAATTTATTGTATGCCTTTTGAAGTCAACATATAGTTCATGAACAGTGTCATCACATCCTCAATAATTTTCATGAATCTGATCTGTTATGAAGTGTTTACTTCAAATCCACATTGAAGATATCCCATTACGTATGTCGTCAATATTGAGAGTAAGTCTGGATGCTAATATATTTATTTTTTTACGAAGCTAAAATTAATTTAATGTCCTGTAGATGTTGCATTCAGTTTCATCTTCTCTTTCTTATCCATCCATAGTAATATACTGCCCGGGGCAGGTCCTATCACTACATCATAACATTTCCATGCTATGTTTTTGCAGCTTTACTAGGGAATTATAGGTGTGGTAGCTTTCCGTTGCTTTCCACACCGGTGAAGGATGATGATGATAATGATGATGATAGCCAGATGATTTTCGGGGGACTGTTGGGCCTAAGCATCCTGACATTTGTCTTAAGATGAGGAAAAACCCCGAAGAAAGTCACCCAGTAGCCTGTCCCCACCGGGAATCGAACCTGGGCCCGCTACGTGACAAGGCAGCACTTATTTATGTAAATATAGTAAATATATTTTTATTAATCCGTATTTAATTATATGACCTTATATATATACCTCTATAAATGGGGTATGACCCATTAGCTTGATTTTAGCTTACTTTTCCTCTATAATTAGACCACAGCGGTGGACCTGTTTTCTTATAGATTGGTACATAATCTATTATTTCCATTAATTTGGAAGTATATTTTTTCTCAATCTTACTAAGCAACCGGAACATCTTATCTATCAATTTTGTCCTTAATTATTATCATATTATTTTATTATAATTTTATTATTTTATCATTATTTTATTAATTTTTTTATTATCCAACTACTGAACAATTTTATATATTGGACCACAGAGTAACGAAGAGACAGATAAATGGTAAAACTATATAATTGCATGAGCCACATAATACACTTGCTTACAAGGAACTATGTAAATTGTGACAATTTCAATGAATTATATATCAACACTGGAAAGCTGACGTTTTCATTACATTATTGATGAATTTATTTTCATATTTTAATCAATAATTTGTATGAATTTCATACATTAATTATGTAGCCAACTTTAATCAGGAAATGTTCATAATTCTAGATAGTAACGTAACCAATATTTCACTGGAAGATTTAATTTTAGTTGACAATTCGTGTGAATTCTCTATATTTTGTATTATTTTAAACAATAATTTACAGTAATTTCAAATATTTCTGAATTTTAACGAATAATAATAGGAAATATTTATAATCCCATATTTTAATCATTAAGCCATGGTTGTTTTGGATAATTGTGGATTTCTAATAATTAATAGAAATTCTTTATATTCCAGATTTTAGTCAATAGTTCACAATCATTCTGGATAAATCTAATATTACTAAATAACTCGCAAGGAATATCTGTAAATCTAGAATTTAGGTATTGTCAGAAACGTATAGAACATCAATTGAATTGAAATTTACAGCAAGGAGTTAGGAATTTCAGGATTGTAAAAAATAAAATAAAACCAGTGTCTTGAAAACAAATGTAGTTTTGGTAAACATTGCCATGGATATTCAGTTGTTTTAAGTAGTCTGTAAAAGTAAAATCAAATCATGGTCGTTATTTCAGGTTTTGTTTTAAAATTGACTGGTATGAATTGAATGTTTGATAATGTAATAGGTACTAGAAGTATCTCATTCTAAACGTCTCCTTTTGATAAAAATGAGATATAACAGAACTATTGTAACAAATACAAACTACTTTCTAATACTATTTAACCCTCATGATATTCTGAAGTAAAGTTTAGAAAATATAGGCCTATTTAACCATAAAGAAAGTTTAAAAAAAATATCGGGTAGATTGTGCAGTTACCTTTCCTTGGAATCGTTCACCAGCTCTTGGTGCACCCGTCACGTAGTGGATCTCATTACTCCGTCATTGAAGTTACCGGAACTCAGGGAATAACCTACATACAACATAGTTAATACCCTTTTTTAAACTAGCAGAATTAAATAAGAAACAAAATCTCCTCTTTCGGGAGATAGATTCCAAAATTGCCTTCATCCATCTGCCTTCCCACGCTTGTTTTTTTCTTTTTAATGTTTCCCATTCGTGTTTCCTGGATTATGTTTTTTATTCACTTGGTCAATCCAGATTTCCCGCAATCTTCCTCGTGGTTGTTTCTCTTTGACCTTTTAAGTAATCATTCATAGGAAATATCACTTTCATAAATACATACTTAACTCTGAAAGCAAAACTAAATAAAAATATCAGCTTCCTATATCACTTAAAGTAATAAATAAATGAAAATAATACATTAATTTGGTTAACACAAAAAGAAACTAACATAAAAAAAACCAATTAAGAAATTAAGTCATGTATTTCTGTCCCGTGCCGTAGTCGAGCGGTTAAGGTAGGAAGCCTTGGCGCAGAGCTACGGGACTTGCGCTGGTTCGAGTCTCCATGGGGGAAGAAATTTTCTCATGGTATTTCGGCCAGTATGGGACCTGGTGCCCACCAGCATCGTGAGGCAATTGGGTAGCTACAATAAGTAGCGGCTCCAGGTGAGGAACCAGCTATAACGGCTGGGGGACTCGACATGCTAACCACATGTCACCCCTACACTGGCTGTTGATCATCTATCTCTGTGATTGACACATGTGGATGTGAAGGACCAGCAGCCGGCTGGTAAAAGGGCAACAGCTGAAAAGTGGAAAGACCCTCAATCGGAAGTCATGTATTTCTTAGATGTAGTTATAAGAACTCCTTAACTAGCACACAAGCGATTGCATATTAAAATTGTTATGTTGATAATTCTTAATTACATCAAATAATGAATTCAATAACTGACAAGTGAGACACCTTACGTAATTCGTCAGACAACAATAATAGTTATGAAAGCAACCAGGGAAGTAAGTGCAGTAGTCGAGGACGTGTTTGAGCCCGAGCTATAGCGAGGGCCAGCAAATAAGTTCGCGATTTGTAATGTACTTACTTCCCGAATTGCGTACATAATTTTGTTCGCTCCTATACTAATAATTATGTTATACCGGTCTATATTTCTTGTCGACCATTATATCTTGGTTTGAAGAGTAAAATTGTTTGATAGCAAGGGAATGGTGATACAACCCAACTGCAATTGTTTGTCCCTTCTTGAAGTAGTGGCCGAAGACATTTCAAAATAACCCGTTTACACACTGCATATTAATTACAGTGTATATGATTGTGATAATGAGGGAGGAAGCGGCGAACGGCACGGTTTCATTTTATTAAATCCGCCAAAAAGGCCGAAAGGACTATATGAAAATGTATACAGAAATTTATAGAATGTATTACTCAACATTAAGGCTAAATATTTATACTTTTATAGGAATTAATCACAGTGAGGTTTAATTTATGGTGAAATTTAAGTCTCTACTTACCTCTCTTCATATAAATTTCCTAAGTTGATCGCGATTTAGACGACTATAACTGTCTCATCCTCAGAACTTTCTTGGTATGGACTGGTGTTATGGTCTATCGGCAAGAAACTCTTCTTCTTCACTCTGTTCGTAGACCGATGAACCTATGGTCCAGGTCAAAATTTGCGGGAATGGAATTCGAAATCCTCCGCAAATTTTGACCTGATCCAGACCGGTTCATCGGTCCACCATCAGAGGGAAAAAGAAGAGTTTCCTCTCCGAGAAGACCATTACACCACGCTAACCCAAGAGACAAGTTTCGAGGATGCGACAGTCTATCGTTTCGAAAACGTTCGCGATCAACTTAGGAAAATTATATGACCGGAGAGGTCAGAAAAATTAAATTTCACAATTAAGGAAAATATATTGAAGTAAATAAGAAACAATACATAACCCGAAAAAATCAACCCAAATATTATGCAGACAGTTACTACTGTCACAACAACTATTGTCACTGTAACATTCTGAATTATCAAAGTGAGAAATAAGTGTGATACAATAAAATCGTATTGTATTATTAGATAAAATTTTATGTAGATAACATTTTTACATTATTAATTATTAACTCAATTACTTTTCTTCCCTAGGGAAGTAAATTGGGCAACTACATGCCATTGTCATTTGATACTAAGGCCTCTCTGGTAAATTCAACTTACTTCCCTAAAACAGAATGATAATTAGGCTATTATTAGTATAGGTGTGAACAAATTTCTACAGCATACGTCATTCGATAAAAGTATAATTGTAAAGGTAAAAAAACAAAATTTTGCTCTAAATCCAAATCATTCAGTGGAATTTTTTTTGGATATGCAGTATACTGTATTACTTCCTCCATGAGAACTATTTAATCTATCCATTTATTCTTTTACAAATTCCTATTTTCGTATTGATATTGTTTTAAATTTTATCTATTATCTTATTGACTGTAAACATTAAATACTCAAAGGTTACTGTACTCACCAAGATAACTGTAGATATTTAGTTCCTTTGACTTCACAGGATTTGGTATAATAGGATTATGTAAGTCTTTTGTTTTATATTTTACGATAGTACCTGAAACAGTAAAATAAGATAGAAATATATTATTTGTAGTTACAGCTTCAGTTCTTATAAATATTTAATAAATAATTGCAGTATTCATTTAATAATTCATGCAATTAAAGTAAGTAGATCGTTTTATATTTATATTTATTTAATATTATAATTTGTGGAAATTAATTATGCTATGAATGAATTATATTATATTTTTATAAAATATTTTAGATAGCATAAAGACTATCACGTGACTGATCTCTACTTTTCTGCTTTAAAATGCAGTGAAGTACAAATAGTATATCACAGTTTTAAATATCAATTTTCTGGAACATTCTCTTCACTTCTGTGAGATTTATCTTCTTGACGCATTACAACTTTCACTAAAACAAATTATTCCATCGATACACAAGTAATACTTTGTGCCTGTCTTGATAGGCTACCACAAATATCCAGCACCTCTTACGCCCTTACAAATTTAAATTATCAAAATTACATGTTTTTGATGAAGATAAAAAAAATAATTTTGTTGTACAGTATAATATTTGTTGCAGAAATTATTCATTTGTACTTTAATTATTGATAATATGAATATTTACTTCAAAGTATGTAAAGTTTTACATCCATATTAAATTTAAAACACAACCATATATAGGGTGCTCTAAAATTCCCTTTAACAAACTTCTAGGACTTGCAGAGGGGACTGAGTTGATAATATTTAGTATTGGAAACCATGTCCGAAATCTTAGTTTCCGTGCTACAGCCGTTTGAAAACAAGCATTGTCTGGACGTACGTCACGTGTCTCAACTTGTAATAGCTTCGCGATTCGTCTTAATCGAAAATTTCCCTATCGAGCATCCCAAGACTTCGTGTTTTTTTTCAAAAAAATGCATTTTTTTTTCGAAATTTTAAAAATTGAAAAAAATTATTGTGTGGAGAGTGTATCCGGGATTATTAATGCAAGTCATGATTCAGTTTCCATTTTGTTTCTTTGGTTATTAATGAGTTGAATTGTAAACAAGTGATGTACTGTGTCACGCCCCTCATAATAAATTACTTGTAAAAGTGGTCGCCATTAAAAACATGTTTTCAAACGGCTGCAGCATGGAAACGGTAAGTTTCCGGTCGTGGTTTCCAATTCTAAATAGGCTATTATCACCTCAGTCCCCTCTACAAGTCCTAGAAGCTTTGTAAGGTGAATTATGGAGCACCCTGTATAACTCATGTTATTAAAACTGCGTATAAATTACGATACGAAAATAAATAACTATAGGAAAACTATAACATCAGTTGTCCAAGAGATAGTTTAGCATTTGGGCTACATTTATATCCCGATTAAAATAGTGGGGCCACATATTATTTCTGTTCAGTTTTTAAGATAATGGCATCTTTAACTTAAAAATCTGAATGCAAATAACCTAATGTGATGTCACTAACGGTAACTAATTCTTTATATTTATTTCTGTATTTAAGAAATGAATACGGCGTTATTTAGGCGTTTTTTACTCCTGCTCTCATTTTTCAAAATAACTCTTTTTACTTCACTTTGAATATTCTAGTGATAGTATATAACTTCAATACTCTTAAAAATTACTACATTTATCGTCATTAGAAATGTCTGTTATTGTATTATATAGTTCCACAGATCTGGAAAAATAAACAGTACCATAATATCCCTTAAGAGAAGCGACAATCGGTGAAATGTATTAGAAATCTCCATATCCAGTTATTCAGATTAAAAATGTCAAATTAAAATCGGAAAGCATACATAACAAGAATTGTTTTCAACAAATGGATTATTACAAGGATGTTGTTTTTTTATTGAATCTTCAATAATATGAACCCTTTTCACCATCTCACTTTATCATTATTACTTTTTAAAACATACATTGACGTGTAGGTAAAAGAATATTCCAGAAAATATGATGTGGGCATAATAATCCCTTCCGACATTCTTCTCTGTAAGGTTTTTTAGCATTGTACATTTTTCAGTAGAATGAGGAGCTGGCCCATTGCTACAACCCCCAACCTGGAGGACCAGATAATTTGTAATCAAGGTTGTCTTCCTCTAGCATTTAGTGAATCAACACTTAACTACAAGGCAGTAGCTGTTAGTTTTTGTTTCACCTCGACAAGAATTTCAAGAAGGGATAAAGGCGGAGAACCGCACAATAAGGGAATTATGCAAGTTGAAAAAAACATATTGGAAAAAAATAGAAGAAAAACGTTTGAAATGGTATGGACACAGCATAAGAATGGAAGAAGAAAAATACCAAAGAAGATTCTTAATTGGAAAGCTTAATGGAAGAAGTGGAAGAGGTAGACATAGAGAACGTTGGATAGATGGATTGATAGATGGAGTGAGGAGAAGTATGGAAGCTAGAGATCTGAGGGAAGAAGATTTTCTAGACAGGAACCTCTGGCGACAAGTCACTTGGTTTGAATGAGAAACACTGTATTTGGAATATCCCTAATTTAAAAAATAATAATAATAATAAATTCACAATATGTCTTACACCACTTACACATAATAGAATAAGCAGAATTTGAACTTAGAATATATCAATATGTACACTTGATAAATTGTAATATTAAGTTTAGGCTAAGTAGATATAAGATTAATACTTCCATCTTATGTATATTATTATTATTACATTGCTTAAGAAACAAAATTAGACTAAGAAACCATAATGTAATATAAATGTAAACATCATATATTAAGTTTCAACTAGCCGCACCTCTGTAAAAGTATAATGAATTAAATAAAGAAATCGCCCTAGATAATAAATAGGGACAAGAGCAGACCTGGGGATATGGGCATTAAGCCGAGGAAGCCCAGAGGGATGGTGGTGGGGCTACTAAATAAATAAATAAAATATATATATCACTTAATTTTGCCACGTGATGAAGATTTAGAAAATGCGTCATGTAATAGGACAAGGCAATCAGTTGAAGAATGTGAAAAATGGGGGTTGAATATTAATTTTAGTAAAGCTTAATATTTATATTGAAATTGAAAGATTTATAAAGTTAAGGTTAGCAAGAATAAGTAAATTTAAATATCTTGGATACATTTTAAAAGTTCATCAGGAATTGGGGGAAAAAAATGCAAAGGTAGAAAAATAATTGGTAGATTTTGTTTATATCTATCATATAACTAACTCACTGACACTATTCAACAATCATGGCCGCACGGATAAGCTCTCCATACTCCCTATTCTGAGCTAACTTTTCCAATAATCCTGTATAATTTACTTCCCTCAAATTATGGTTAATGTATGTTATTCTCCCACCTCATTTTAGGTCATTATTGGGCGCTTTTCCTCTGGTTTTCCTACAAACAGTTCCATGCCCCTCTTTTATTTCCTATTCCTGCCCATCGCAGTCTACGAGAATTATACTGTTTCTTATTACATCTGGTTTCGTATAAAGATCATGGAGCTCACTATTATGTTGTCTCCATTCATTTATCGTTCACCTCTCTTTGGTCCAGAATTTTTCCTAATAACTTCATTGTCAATCTTTTCTCCTCCCTTAAACTAAAAGTCAATGTTTCGAATCCATGTAGTGTAACTCGAAGAATAACAGTTTTATATATTTTTGAGTATAACATTTTTTGAGAGAAGTTAGGATGACAAAAGTCCTTGTAATGCTCAGTAGCATGGATTTCAAGAATTGAGCGTATGTTTAATATTTTCTTTCTGCTTCTCATTTCTGTTTTTAATTATTATTCCCAGATATTTGAATTTAGTCATTTCTCCAAAATGTTCCTCTTTGTTATGAACATTACATTCATTACATGATAAATTCCTGTGTGTGACCATATATTTACTTTTATTGATGTTTATTTCAGCCCTGATTACTTGGTGTTACTCAATAGAATAAATCTATTATATTGGAGTATGAATGTTTTAAATCAATAAAACAATCTACAAATATCTGGTTGAAAGTATTTTGTCATATAGCGTTCAATCCTAGACTTTGGACAGGCTGCAATCAAACAAATTACTGGAAAAAGAAATAGACGTTTGTCACAGATCAGTAAGTAAATCAAGAAGAAAAAATTAAAAGCGAATAAAATAGGAAGATGATTAACGTTTTTAAGATTATTTCGGAGGTAATGAAGAACGGAAATTGAGATGGTTTAGTCTTGTCAAAAAGATGCGGAAAGGAAGAATTCACAAATTAATTTTAGAACAGAATACCGAAGATAAAAGAAGAAGAGGAAAACCCACAAGAGCAATGGATGGATGGAGTCGTGAGGAGTGTAAACAGGATGAATCTGGGAGAAGAAAATGCTGAAGATATAAATTTGTGGAGGAATAAAACTACCTTGCGATGAAAGAAAACTACTGAATAGTGCAAGTATCCTTAAAAAATGTTTATACAACCTATCCATTGTAATACTCCAGGAGCACCTAATACAATCTCTTCTCCATCCTGTAATTAAATATATATTTTCATTAGGTACATTCTAATAAAAAATTTAATTCAGTCTTAAAGTCTATAAGATGTTTTGTTTATAATACTTTGAAATTTAAATTAAAACCATTCTAATTTAAATTAATAAAAATTCACCATCATGCTCAAATTTAAGAATTAAATTTACCAATTATATAATTCGCCGGCATTTAATTATTTGGCACAATAAATATGTTCAGTTGTAAATTTTAAGTCTCTCCTGTTGGACAAGTCGCTTCTGATTCAATAGCTCGCAGGTTCAAACCCGGCAGCCGTCCATGGATTTTTAAGACTGTAAACATTCCCAAAATAGCATCCTTCGGAAGGGAAGTAAAGCCATGGACCCCCTTACAGTACTGAAAAAGCTTCAAGCTTTAAATTTGAGGCCTCTGTGCCCGGATTTTAATGACGAGCTGTTAAAGAGCACATTAAAAAATGTAGTAACTAAACATAAAAAAGCATTTTTTCATATTTAGTTACTATAATTAAACAAGTCCACCGCTGTGGTCTCCGAGGTAGCGTCCTGCCTTGTCACGCAGCGGGCCCGGGTTCGATCCCCGGTCGGGGCACTTTTTCTGGGTGAGGTTTTTATCGGGATTTCTCCTCACCTGTAAGACAAATGTAAGGAAAACTTTAAGGCCCAAACGGTCCCCAAAATCATATGGCCATCATCATCAGCATCCTTCACCGGATGTGGAAAGCAACGGGAAGCTACCACACCTACAATTCTCTAGGTAAAGCTGCAAGCATATCATAGCATGAAAATGCTATGATTGCAGTGAAAGACCTGCCTCGGGCATAATTGCCATGGATGGATGGATATCCAGATAGTGTATTTTACCTCAACCATGTAGGGTGATTTTATGGAAAATATCTAGTGACGTCATTAGAATGACTTACATTTTAGTTTACTGAAATTAACTAGTTCAGAAGAAGTGCCTTTACACACACAGTTACCCAATCTAGCAATTGTTTTCATGACTGAAAACATTTGAAATGAAAACGCTAGTCAGGTTGAACTATGGACCTCCTGAATATCAGTTTTAAATTCTGCCGACTGAGTTATAGTATCTGAACTAAAATGGTCTGAACTAAATTGTTCGGCAAATTGATTTTATTGATTTATAAACATGTAATCATAGTCAGTAACAGAAAAGGCTGAATCGTCCTTATATATATAGCCTGCGTTTAAGTATTCAAACTTGCAATTAAAATTAATAATAGGCTTAAAAACTTACCTTAACTGTGTGTAAAGAAAAACCTGCTTGACCATATCTATAAAAATGTGCTAATTCTGTAGCCAAATTATCTCCAGTTTCCTTTGCATACAATCTTTCTGTAAACAGTTAAATATAAGTACATTCAGTAATATACTAGACCTACAGATGTGTATATTATACACGCATGTATACCTGTCTATTTCTGGTAAGGATTTTTCTTTTCAGATAGCTTAATATTTAATAGTTTTTTTATTTCAGGGATAAACAAAGGAATATAATTTATTTTAATATTTTACGATTGTTACGAATATATTACATAGGTTGTTAGATTCTATCTTGATTCATAGCAACAATGTATAGTTGAAATACACAAATTTGAATTCTATAATAAAACAAAACCTAGTTTATTTTAGTAGAGAAGGTATAAAACAAAGGTCTTATAAAACACTCTTAAATGGAACATTTATACATCATATACTGTAATATTTAACAGACTGGCGTAACTTTCAGCAACATGTTGTACGCATTGTTGAGCTGGCTTTTGAATTTCGCGGACGACGGTGAGAGTCGGGTCTTGCTTTATATGATAGAGAAGGATTCGTGAGTTGACGACTCACGAATCGGAACACCCGAGAAGAAATTTCCACATTACCTCCATTCTAGGAAAGTCTATTCTCGAGTCTTAAACTCTAGAAGAGTCTAGACTGGTGTCCATAATGTTCAAGGGTGCGAGAATCGGACCAGTCGTGTCCAAAGTATGGACAAGTAAACGTCATCAACCAAGTGTGAAGCCAAGTAGGTCTGTTAAGTGAAGCCGTCAGCGAGTGTAAATAACTGAACGAAACGAATGGATGGCAAAGATCAAAGCATTACCCACCGTGCTGCGTCTGACCAGTTGAGGCTCCCCAGCGGCTAATTCCTACTGGTTTATCAGTTTGGGTTTAACCACTTAACCCTCGCGTATGTAGCGGCGTTGGTGTTCAACCGAATCCGATGTGGAACGGTGGGTGAAATGAAGTGTTACTTCTCTAGAGCAGGAAACCACATGCCTAGCAAGCATAAAGTCCGAAAAGACGACAGTCAGGAATGAGCCACGCTACCCCAGCTGTAGCACAGTACCCATTTAATTAGACTAGGACCATCAGGAGGAGGTCATCATGTTGGTGTAGCATATGTCCTATATTGTGAACAATTGGGTTAGAATGATTATTGATAGTTGTTAACATATGTGTTAATTTTGGTCAATGGTAGTCGCTATTTGTGGCATTTGATGCTAGGTTCTGCAGTGATCCTTTTGTACTTCGGAGTCGAAAATATAATTTTGTGACATATACAGTATTTTGAATTACCCGGGTTTTCTTTTTATGACAAGCAGCGAGGATACTCTTAGGATTCACAGCCATACAACAGCATGTTGCGGTCACAGCTTGGCACAGTGTAAGCTTGATCCGGTTAAATAATGTGGGCGACTTGAAAAATGTATATAATAGTGTAATAGCAACATTTTTATTTTTTGACTGAGATACGGATGTCAATTTTGAACGTAATCTTGGAATCCAAGATACTTACTGTAGTCTCAAAGCGGAATTGGTTGAGCGCCCTCAAGATGAGTTAGCACAGGAAGTTCCGTCTCAGGGATTTAGTGCAAAACAATACAGCTGTTGTCTTGTTCAACATTTAGTTTTAAATTCCACAGACGATTTAGTAAATAACTGAGTGATAAAATAAATTGTGAAGGAAGATATTTCATTATCAGCAAATTATTTGTATAGAAACATGGAATTATTGTGAAATGAATAAACAGAATTTGGTTATTTTTTAAAAAACATCTGTGAAGTTAATTTTAAGAAACTCAGCCTTCATCTAAGTACTACACGAGTTCCAATTGATAACATTATATAATATATTATTAGTAAATTTACAAGTAAATAAACATGGATAATCATAAGTAATGCCACGAGTGATTTCCAAATGATCGATAAATTCACGACTCACGAAGTGAGGAGTGAATTTATCTAGAGAATTTGGAAATCAAGAGTGGCATTGTTAGGACTATTTAACAAATAAAATTAAGCTTCTTTCTCACAATCATTATTTAAATATAGTTATTTTAAAATATTTATATATTTATTGTAAACGGCGATTGTTTGAAACACAAAATGAGAGCTAGGTACGCTTCATCTACTTTCTTTTGTTTATCACTGCAACCAAGATCATTACTATTTATTGGCAAAGGAAACGCAATATTGTAAGAATGCTCTCTAGTGGAGAAGAAAAAGATGAAACACATCAAAACTGTATATCAATTCATTTCTGATGTCGTATGATGTAAATATGACAATTATATTTTCTGGATTGTTACCTGGGAAAAAATACATTAAGAAAGTGCAAACAGTGTTTTTTTTTTTTTTTGGTGGTATAATCATTGCTACAAGTGTTTTATATTATTAACTCCCGCATGCGGCATGTGGTGACATTCATACACTATCTGGTAGCCGTATTTCTCACAGGCTCAGTCCACTGCCTTCTTTAATATGGTTAATTATAACATGATAAATTATTTCGTGAAACACGACTCTGATGGTTGTAAAACAGAAATCCGATTGAAAACGTGATGGCCATTGAGTCCCATTTGGGGCATGAGTTAAATAGTCAATATAAATTAAATGGGCATAAATAATCACATCATCGTACTTATTTCATTATAAGTCTAATTAAAAAATAGATTATTTTATATTACAAAAAATATATTTTCTTTACAAAGTTGCGAACATTATGTTATACCTTTAACGCCAATATTCGCTTTTATAAAGATCGATACACTGATTTATACACATCTATCACCTGATGAAAAATAAAATATTAGCTTATGAAAAAACTTTCACAGTTCCCCTTAATTTAAATTTTATGAATAATTATTGTTCCATAAGTTAGTGTTATTTGTCTCAAATATCTTAAACTTTTTATTTAATTATATCAATTGATAGTATTCATCTGTACTTATTTAATTATCCTTCTTTGTATCTTCCTCACACGTAAAATTGCGAAATGGCCATTCATCCCTAATTTCGAGATTATTCTATTATTATGCAATTATTATTCTGTTATAATATCTCATACTTTGGAAATTATTATATGTTTTTGTATTTTATATTGAAATAGTTATAATTTAAAATAATACTTTCGAGTCAGTTCATTAGAGAATAATTTGTCATAAGTAAAAAGCCACGAGTGATTTCCAAATTATTGATAAATTCACGACTCACGAAGTGAGGAGTGAATTTATCTAGAGAATTTGGAAATCAAGAGTGGAATTGTTAGGACTATTTAACAAATAAAATCAAGCTCTTTACTCACAAATCATTATTTAAATATAGTTATTTTAAAATATGGTATATATTTAATGTTAACGGCGATGTTTGAAAACAAAATGAGAAATGTTTGTTATGTTTAATTGTTCTCACAGCAACAGATCATATTATTTATTGTCAAAGGATCGGCAATATTGTAAAAATGCAACTCTGGTGGAGAAAAACAATGAACCACGTCAAACTGTTTATAACCAACATTATAGGTTATTAATTAATTTGTGATTGTCCTATGATGTAAATTATATTTTTCTGGAAAGTAAATTCCTGGAAAATAATACTTTTAAGAAAGTGCAAACAGTGGTTTCCTTTTTATTCTGGTATAATCAATTACTACGAATGTTTTTCTATTATATCCCGCAAGCAGTAGTATCTGTTGACACAATCTGTAGTCGCATTTCGTAGAGAGTCAGTCGCTGCAAATGATGCTCTGACTATTCGAATGTTACAAAAGGAGGTCGCTACATCACTTTATAATTGATATGTCCACTTCCGTGGTCTTCAAAGTAATCGTTCTGCATGTCAACTGCAGCACGACCCGGGTTTGATTCCGGGTCGGGACAGGCTCCCTCGGGTTTCTCACCTGTAAGACAAAGTCAGTAAGAATAGGGCCCAACGGTCCCGAAATCATCCGGCCATCATCATCCTCCTTATAATGATCATCCTTACCGGTGTGGAAAGCAACGGGAAGCTATTCACACCTATAATTCCCTAGTAAAGCTGCAAAGCCTAGCTAACACACCTATTAATTCCCTAGTAAAGCTACAAAGCATAGCATGAAAAACACTATGATTGCAGTGAAGACCTTGTCCTCGGGCAGAATGATTATGGATGAATATTGACCACGGTTACATTATAAATTTTTTAATGGAACTACAATCTACTGTTTGTAATATTTATGAGAATGCAGCACTCAAAGGGTAGCTACCGGATGTGTGTTGTTTTTTTAAATCATGCCCTGTGTAACTAGGTTATTTTATTATTGTGCAAAGTGAGGCTTTTTTATTTTATATCTACACAAATGGTCATTTTATGTACAAGTGTAGATATTGTATTATTGTAGATTATAACTGTAGATGTAGACTAACAATATTTCATTATGCCTTATTTCTGTATGAGTGTAGGTGTGTGCCACGTATGTATTTGTTTCTACATTCGTATGTTTCTTTAACTTATTCATGAGAAACAAAATATGCACGTTCGGACAAAAGCCGGCCCATGCGCATTATAAATGAAAAAATTTCCTTTCTTTCGAAAAAAAAAAGTCAATTAAATTTCATTTTATTACTACTTGAGTAATACAACGTAAACACAACCTCAGTACCAGTTAAATGCAGAATTCTGGATGAAGTATAAATAATTTAGTTGAGGACGACTGACGTACCAGATAACAATTTTATATTTAACATTTACTTGTTGGCTGGGGAGTTGCTATGAGCTAGGCTTCGAAGAAAATCTGTAACTTTGAATCCCGTAATCAGAAATATACGAGGAACATGCATGGGTGTTTATTTAAAATGCGAAGACTGTACTATGGAAATTTTAGAGGAGATCAATGTATCAGGAGAAGAGTTCCCGTGTTA
>JASPKZ010004010.1:0-18177 GCA_030220185.1 Diploptera punctata | reverse complement strand
GGATTATCTTCCTCCCTGAACAGGAAACTCATCCACCAGTTGTGACCGTGAGGCGGGCATTGTTCATCCATGGCAATATGATTCTGACCACAGCTCCCCTGAAAGTCTTACATGAGGTTCCAGGATCTCTTCTCTATACCGCTGAGCATTAACAGTGCCACCTGCGAAGATGTGAAGCTCTGTGCGTGCATTCATCATTATACCTCCCCCATCCAGGAGACCACCGCCACCAAATGGATGTCTTTCCACGCAGTTCATGGGGTTGTAACGAGTTCCTTGCTCCTCCAGATAGTCACGCGATGCGAATCACAGTTCAAGCTGAATCTGGACTCGTCTGTAAATAGCACGCTGCTCCACTGATTTAGAGTCCAGTCGCGATGTTCTGACTCCACCGTAAACGTGCTCTCTTGTTATCAAGGGTGAGTGGGACGCACACTACAGGCCGCCTAGCATACAGACCAGCAGCTCTGAGTCTTCTATAGACAGTTTGTCTGGATACTCTGATCACCTGAGGCGGCCACAAGTTCTGAACTCAGTTGTTCTGGCAGACATTGTTCGGTTTCTTCTTGCAGTTAACGCAAGATATCAATCCTGCTGAGGATTGTAACTCTTGGAAGACCTCCCACTGGTCTTCGCCTAACGTCTCCGGTCTCTTGGAACCGTCGCCATAACCTAGATATAACATTTTGTGGCACATTAAGTGCTATGGAGACCTCAGTTTGTGTCTGTCCTGTTTCTAGCCGCCAATAATTCACCCCGAAGCAGAGGGTCCAGATGTTGTCTTTGTGCCATTTTACTGCAATCTGTTCTTACACTACATCTGATAATATCATAACTCTCTTTAAAAATGAAGATTTATGGAACAGGGCTTAACTGCAACAATGCAATTTTCATTTATAATTGCTATTAATTTTTTCATTGTTGAAGAGATATTATAATTTAGTATGTAAACTAACTAAATGTACTGAGAAACGTTTTGATAAATAATTTACTCCTTGTCCTCTTTAAGCATTTGATTTTCCGTTTTACAAATTATCCTAAAATTTTGGACACCAGTGTAAATGTTCCTGAGTCTTATTGTTTTGCAGTTTGTTGTATCTGATAGAAACTATAAGATATTTGAAGCAGTAAATAATAAGAGTTTATTTATATGAATTATTGTATAATTTTGAAAAATATTAAATAAAATATAATTTCAAAATAATTACTTCTATGTGTTACCCACTAGTGTTTTAAGTCATTTTCAAACATATTCCTGTATTTAATGTTTTATTTTAGGAAGTAATATTTTGAGGTTCTTTTATTAAATTATTTGGAGTCTGTTCATCTTAACTCAATATTAATGTTGATTTGTCCTTGAACATGTTTCGATTATAGCATATCAATGATTATGATATAAGCGAAACATGTTCAAGATAATCAACATTAAATTGACTCCAAATAATTTAATTAATATTCCTGTATGTTACGTTGGAGACTATCTTTTCTGAGGAAATGCAGTGATGGAATTGAAGACTATAGGGAAAAAGAGAGGTAAGTCAGTAAATGTGATAAAAAAAAATCAGTTAAGGGCACATTCATATAGCTTGAGCAGTGAATTTTATATGGGCTAAATTATGGAGCAAAAGTAAGGCTAGTCACTGAGATTTTTTTTTTTTGCAAATGCCCCAGGTTGCCCTTCGACATTCCTGGTGTTCCCTCCTGGCATGGCATACTTGTAACCCACTTCTGAGGTTGGGGCGCCTGGAAGCCAGGGTTACATTGCCCCAATGATATGATGGATGATGGATAGTGGTGCACCAGGAGAGTCCCTAATCCCAAGCTTAATCTAAGATGAATATGAATACAATGATTTCGATGGCCATATGATTTCGGGGACCGTTTGGGTCTTACAGGTGAGGAAAAACCCAGAAAAAACTGTCCCGACCGGGGATCGAACCCAAGGCCCATTTGATAGTGAAAAAAAAAGTAAGTCTATAGTGAACGGGGAAAAGGAAAGCAAGTCATTTTAATCTAACTGTTGCAGTGCAGGTGTAGAGTAATAGAACTGGATTTATTCAATATTGGTCTTATTTGGGAGGAGAATTACATGTACACATTTTTTTATTGTATTGCTTCATATGTTGTTTTACTAGTAATATTGTGCGAGAAAAGTGAAAACTGGAATCACATACATTCAAAATGAATGAGTATGATCAATAACTGTGTATCTTATGAAAGCTGTAAGAAGAGAAAGAGTTTTTGGCAGGATGAAAGATACTAACAAAAAATGAGAGCTCAGATTCATGAAACTGGAGACTCCTGTAATTGTAGGTTTAAAATATTTAAAACGTATTGATGTAAATCAGCAAAATAAATGAATCAACAAATTCAAAATTTACAATGTTAGAGGCACAATCTTTATATATATTAAAATTCATGTTGGGAAGTAAAACATTATGAGGTTATATCATTAATAGTGAGTGGAGAACATATTTTTAATAACTCACGTCATACAATTTCAAATTTATTTGATTTAAGTCCATTGGTTTCGAATTAATTTTTCATTCATCTTCAGTTTATTTTATGACACCAACTGTTGAATTCTATGTTTGTTGATTTCACCATGGTTACTCTAACGCTGCCATCTTTTGGTTGGCTTTATAAATTTTGAAATAAAATTTTTTCTATAGGAATATCAAAATTATTGATCAATATTTATTCTTTTGAATGAATATCTTCTCCCAAACTGTTAATTCTAATAGTTTATCCAATTGTTTCAAAAGTTTTGCATCTCTATTAATTTTATAATGTTCTAATAAACTATGTGCAGCAATTGCTGATTTTTCAATTTCACAATTTGAAACAATTGGATTAAACCATTAGAATGAACAGTTTGGAAGAAGATATTCATTCAAAAGAATATAATATCGATCAATGAATTTGATATTCCTTTAGAAAAAAATGTATAATGCCAACCAAATATGGCAGAATTAGAGAATTGGTGAAATCAACAACTGAAAATAAACTGAAGATGAATGAAAAATTCATTCAAAACCAATGGTCTTAAATCAAATAAATTTGAAATTGTATGAGGTGAGTTATTAAAAAATATGTTCTCCACTCACTATTAACTTTATATATATGTTTGGTCCCACAATATTAAACAGAGGAGGCCAAAATAAATGAAGATGATGCTCTCCTTCGTAGTAAAGTTTCAGATACAAGGTAAGAATTTCAGATGAAAATTATGCAAATGAAATAAAGATATATGTAAAAAGTTTTCAGGTTTATAAATGCCATTTCAAAATAGAGAATTGAAAATATCCGAAAATCTATAAATACTAATGCAGAGATAGGCAAGGATATGTAAGGGCAAACACACACCAACAGGCAGACCAAATTGTCCAAAACTGGTTATGGAACACACATCATTTAAGGGTCCTGAAAGCCATTATAGCATAAAGAAAACAGAAGTTGTATTTACCTGGGGAACTGTGTATTTTTAACCACGTATAACATGTATAAAGACAATTATTCTGAAAACTTTATATCTTCTGAAATGTATTAAACCATTTTCATAACACAGTTCAACATTTAATTTGGATACCCCAGAAACGATTCGTATAGTATCTGTGATGAATTTACTGCTAATAGAAGTCGCTCCTGTTCAGTTAAGTACCATTGCAAATGAAGAGATGAGGCTGGAGAGGTAATGTATCTTGAAACTGAAAACAAGGTTCACATAGCAAGAACTGAGATTATTTATAACGGCCAGAGGGAAGCATGGAAGAGAAGTACTAAATTTATTTCCATGGATTTTCAGAAAAATCTCCCCTGTCCAAACATCATATATTACAAGCAACGATTTAGCTACTTTTCTTTCAACATTCAAAAGTTGTTTGATAACAAGGTCATTTTCTATATTTATTCTGAAACTCATGGTAGGAAAGGAGCCAATAAGGTAACTTCATTTTTATTAATCAGTATATTACAAAACATCCTTACCCAAAAATCTAGTAGTTAAATATATTCTGTGAATCTGCAGGAGGGCAAATAAAAATTACATGCTCTTTAGATATTACACTACATTGTTCATGAGAAGACACATTTGCAGTCAGTTCTTGTCACATTCCCAATAAGTGGACCTACATACCTAGAATGTGACAAGGGTATGGGTCTGATAAAGTCAAACATTTTAGTGAAATTCGTTTAAGACTGGGTTGCAGTATTCCAAAGTGCAACAATGAAAATAATGAATATATGTAAGACAAAAAGAAAACTCTCACTGTTCTTATAATAGGTCCAGGAACAACCAAAAAAATTGAGCTTCCCAAGATCTACTCCAAGTTTCTTCTTCTTCTTCTTCCATCCAAGTATTAGGCCAAGGCCTGTTACGATCCTATAGAAAATTTCCCTCCAGCGTTTGAGGGAAATTCTCGTATAAGACTTGAAAGCATAATAATAGTCCCCTTCGATTGGTTGCTGGCCAAGGGAAGGGATTACTCCAAGTTTTACAAATTAAACTAATTCTGTTCCATCACAAGTTTCATTCCGCAGACAGGACGTTCCTAATTTATGATTACACCTGAATAACTCATGGAAGCACAAAGGTTTGTATATCTTAGCAATTCTATGCATTGAGAGGGAGAAATGTTGGAATTTTTTTAAGGACCTCTCATCAATTTTGTTGTCTTAATGGCTCCAAATCACCTTATATCTATCACATGTCCTTGCATTATCATAATCAATTGGGCATGTTATTTAAATAATTCTTCCAAGAATGAGAGTTTACAGCAGCAACATTTTCAGGAGATGGATTAGATACTTTGTCACACACTGGTAATACATGGTCCCCCAACCAAAATAATGTGCTCTTCTTATACCATTAAAATGGCTTGTTCCATGAAAACTTTTACATAACCCAAATGTACTAAAGCATTCCAATATTGACTGATGATGATAATATACTACCATATTATATTAATGTACAAGTGTTTTTTTTAAATCAATCATTAGGTTAATTTAAAAACCACGCCTAATCAAGAAAAATATATTTTCTTTTTTTTTTCGTCGTTACGCATGTTTTATGGATAGTTTCTTATTTCCTATAGTTTCAACGTTTCTATATTAATTCTATTATAGTTTTGAAAATCTTTCGTTGGACATGTTCTTTATTTCTGGCAAATTTTCCACGTGTACTAATATACGTGATCTGTGGAACGTGTTTGTGTTGGTTCAATGTGTTTATTTAGGTTTCTATGGTAACGCGATAAGTAACAACCAATAGCATTTCTTTCCCCTCCTACAAATTTGTTCCGCTTGAATATGAGGTATGAGAAATATACGATTCAAAATAATTTTAACGGTAAACCGCCCGTTTGTTTACGTCGGTGTTATATGGCGTGGTGAAACGCAAACACGCTTAGTTATTTTTCACACGGTTATGTAACTCGTCGTGAAGGTTAAATTTCACCGATGTTGGTGAAACCGGCCCTTAGTGTGGTATAAATGTGTTTGTGTTTGACCTAAGACGATAACCACGGAAACTCAAGTTTGAAATTCTAGATTTATACAGGATTTTTTGCATTACAAATCCGGGACACAGTCTCTAGATAATAGTTTTGCATTTTTTGAAGTTTCGAAAAATTTTACATTTTCTGGTCAAACTGTAAGAATATAACATTTTCCAACACAATTTTCAAACTCTGTACTTAGACTGGATTTTTTGCATCATAAACGCTTTACACTTTCTCAAGAAAGTAGGTATGCAGTATCTTAATAATCGTGAATTTTTACATTTTTTTGTTAATGTCTAAGATGATAACCACAGAAAACTCAACTTTGAAATTCTGGATTTATACCGGATTTTTTGCATTATAAATCCGGGACACAGTCTCTAGATAGTAGTTTTGCATTTTTTGAAGTTTCGAAAAATTTGACATTTTCTGGTTAAACTGTAAGTATATAACATTTTCCAACACAATTTTTGAATTCTGTACTTATACTGGATTTTTTGTATCGTAAACGCTATACACTTTCTCAAGAAAGTAATTATGCAGTATCTAAATAATCGTGAATTTTTTACATTTTTTTGTTAATCTCTAAGACGATAACCATGGAAAACTCGATTTTGAAATTCTGGATTTATACCGGATTTTTTGCATTACATATCCGGCACACAGTCTCTAGATAGTAGTTTCGAATTTTTGAAGTTTCGAAAAATTTTACATTTTCTGGTCAAACTGTAAGAATATAACATTTTCCAACACAATTATTAAATTCTGTACTAACACTGGATTTTTTGCATCATAAACGCTTTACAACGTCTCAAGATATTTAGTTATGCAGTTTCTTAATAATCGAGAATTTTTATATTTTTTCTTAATCTGTAAACCGATACGGAAAACTAATTTTGAAATTCTGGATTTAGACCAGATTGTTTGCAATATAAATCCCGGACATTTTTTCTACATAGTACTTTTGCATTTATTGAAGTTACCAAGAAGTTGACATTTTCTGGTCAAACTGTAAGAATATAACATTTTTCAACACAATTTTCAAATTCTCTACATACACTGGATTTTTTGCATCAAAAACGCTTTACACTTTCTCAACAAAGTTGTGTTGCTGTATCTTAATAATCGTGATTTTTTACATTATTTGTTAATGTCTAAGACTATAACCGCGGAAAATTCAATTGTGAAATTCTCGATTTATACCGGATTTTTTGCATTATAAATCCAGGACACAGTCTCTAGATAGTGGTTTTGCATTTTTTGAAGTTTCGAAAAATTTGACATTTTCAGGTCAAACTGTAAGAATATAACATTTTCCAACACAATTTTGAAGTTATGTACTGATACTGGATTTTTTGCATCGTAAAAGCTACACATTTTCTCAAGAAAGTAGTTATGCAATATCTTAATAATCGAGATTTTTTCATTTTTTTGTTAACCTGTAAGACGATAACCACGGAAAACCAAATTTTGAATATCTGGTTTGACAACGAATTTTTTGCATTACAAATCCGGGACACAGTCTCTAGATAGTAGTTTTGCATTTTTTGAAGTTTCGAAAAATTTGACATTTTCTGGTAAAACTGTAAGTATATAACATTTTCCAACACAATATTTAAATTCTGTACTTATACTGGATTTTTTGTATCGTAAACGCTATACACTTTCTCAAGAAAGTAATTATGCAGTATCTTAATAATCGTGAATTTTTTACATTTTTTTGTAAATCTCTAAGACGATAACCATGGAAACTCAATTTTGAAATTCTGGATTTATACCGGATTTTTTGCATTACAAATCCGGGACACAGATTCTAGATAGTAGTTTTGCATTTTTTGAAGTTTCGAAAAATTTGACATTTTCTGGTCAAAATGTAAGAAAATAACATTTTCCAACACAATTTTCAAAATTCTGTAGTTAGACTGGATATTTTGCATCATAAACGCTTTAAACTTTCTCAAGAATGTAGTTATGCAGTATCTTAATAATCGAGGTTTTTTCATTTTTTGTTAAACTGTAAGACGATAACCACGGAAAACCAAATTTTGAATATCTGGTTTGACAACGGATTTTTTGCATTATAAATCCAGCACACATTCTTTAGATAGTAGTTTAGCATTTTTTGAAGTTTCGAAAAATTTGACATTTTCTGGTCAAACTGTTTGAATACAACATTTTCCAACACAATTTTTAAATTCTGTACTTATACTGGATATTTTGCATCGTAAACGCTATATACTTTCTCAAGAAAGTAGTTATGCAGTATCTTAATAATCGTGAATTTTTTACATTTTTTGTTAATCTCTAAGACGATAACCACGGAAACTCAAGTTTGAAATTCTGGATTTATACCGGATTTTTTGCATTACAAATCCGGGACACAGTCTCTAGATAATAGTTTTGCATTTTTTGAAGTTTCGAAAAATTTGACTTTTTCTGGTCAAACTGTAAGAATATAACATTTTTCAACACAATTTTCAATTTCTGTACTTAGACTGGATATTTTGCATCATAAACGCTTTAAACTTTCTCAAGAAAGTAGTTATGCAGTATCTTAATAATCGAGATTTTTTCATTTTTTTATTAACCTGTAAGACGGTAACCACGGAAAACCCCATTTTGAATATCTGGTTTGACAACGGATTTTTTGCATTACAAATCCGGGACACAGTCTCTAGATAGTAGTTTTGCATTTTTTGAAGTTTCGAAAAATTTGCCATTTTCTGGTCAGACTGTAAGAATACAACATTTTCCAACACAATTTTCAAACTCTGTACTTAGACTGGATTTATTGCATCATAAACGCTTTACACTTTATCAAGAAAGTAGGTATGCAGTATCTTAATAATCGTGAATTTTTACATTACTTTGTTAATGACTAAGATGATAACCACAAAAAACTCAACTTTGAAATTCTGGATTTATACCGATTTTTTGCATTATAAATCCGGGACACAGTCTCTAGATAGTAGTTATGCATTTTTTGAAGTTTCGAAAAATTTGACATTTTCTGGTCAAACTGTAAGAATATAACATTTTCCAACACAATTTTTAAATTCTGTACTTATACTGGATTTTTTGTATCGTAAACGCTATACACTTTCTCAAGAAAGTAGTTATGCAGTATCTTAATAATCGTGAATTTTTTACATTTTTTTGTTAAACTCTAAGACGATTTTTTGAAGTTTCGAAAAATTTTACATTTTCTAGTCAAACTGTAAGAATATAACATTTTCCAACACAATTTTCAAACTCTGTACTTAGACTGGATTATTTGCATCTTAAACGCTTTACACCTTCTCAAGAAAGTAGTAATGCAGTATCTTAATAATCGTGAATTTTTACATTTCTTTGTTAATGTCTAAGACGATAACCACAGAAAACTCAACTTTGAAATTCTGGATTTATACCGGATTTTTTGTATTATATATCCGGGACACAGTCTCTAGATAGTAGTTTTGCATTTTTTGAAGATTCAAAAAATTTGACATTTTCTGGTCAAACTGTAAGAATATAACATTTTCCAACACAATTTTCAAATTCTGTACTTAGACTGGATTTTTTGCATCATAAACGCTTTACACTATAGCAAGAAAGTAGTTATGCAGTATCTTAATAGTCGTGAATTTTTACATTTCTTTGTTAATGTCTAAGGGCCGGTTTCACCAACATCGGTGAAATTTAACCTTCACGACGAGTTACATAACCGGGAGAAAAATAACTAAGCGTGTTTGCGTTTCACCACGCCATATAACACCGACGTAAACAAACGGGCGGTTTACCGTTAAAATTATTTTGAATCGTATATTTCTCATACCTCATATTCAAGCGGAACAAATTTGTAGGAGGGGAAAGAAATGCTATTGGTTGTTACTTATCGCGTTACCATAGAAACCTAAATAAACACATTGAACCAACACAAACACGTTCCACAGATCACGTATATTAGTACACGTGGAAAATTTGCCAGAAATAAAGAACATGTTCATAAGTAATGCCACGAGTGATTTCCAAATTATCGATAAATTCACGACTCACGAAGTGAGGAGTGAATTTATCTAGAGAATTTGGAAATCAAGAGTGGCATTTGTTAGGACTATTTAACGAATAAAATAAAGCTGTTTACTCACAAATCATTATTTAACTACAGTTATTTAAAATATTTTTATATTTAAAGTAAACGGTGATGTTTGAAAACTAATGAGAAACGATAGGTAGCCTACGCTTCTACTGCTTCTTTTGTTTATCACTGCAACCAGATCATACTATTTATTGCCAAAGGAACGCAATATTGTAAGAATGCTCTCTAGTGGAGAAAAAATGAAACACATCAATCTGTATATTAATTCATTTTTGATGTCGTATACATTTAAGAAAGTGCAAACAGTGGTTTCTTTTTTTGGTGGTATAATCAATTGCTACAAATGTTGACATGTAAGCACTATTATATACAATCTGGTAGCCGTATTTGTTATAGGCTCAGTCACTGCAAAATAACGGTCAGACCTGTTCAGAATATTAAAAAGGAGGAGCTTTGCTTAATATATGATAATCCTAACGTTGATAATTATTTCGTGAAACACGTCTCTGATTGGTTGTAATACAGAAATCATTGAAACGTGATTGGTCATTGACTCCCATTTGGGGCATGAGTTAAATAGTCATCATCATCATCATTGGAATGCTTTAGTATATTTGGGTTATGTAAAAGTTTTCATGGAACAAGCCATTTTAATGGTATAAGAAGAGCAATTATTTTGTTGGGACCATGTATTACAGTGTTTACAAAGTATCTAATCCATCTCCTGAAAATGTTGCTGCTGTAAACTCTCATTCTTGGAAGAATTATTTAATAACATGCAAAATGATTATGATAATGCAAGCCATGTTATATATATATATATAAGGTGATTTGGAGCCATTAAGCAACAAATCTGATGAGAGGTCCTTAAAAAAAATTCCAACATTTCTCCCTCTCAATGCATAGAAATGCTAGATTACAAACCCTTGTGCTTCATGGTTATTCAGGTGTAATCATAATATAGGAACGTCCTGTCTGCGGATGAACTTGTGATGGAACAGATTAGTTTAATTTGTAAAACTTGGAGTAGATCTTTGGAAGCTCAATTTTTTTGGTTGTTCCTGGACCTATTATAAGAACAGTGAGAGTTTTCTTTTTGTCTTACATATATTCATTATTTTCATTGTTGCACTTTGGAATACTGCAACCCAGTCTTAACGAATTTCACTAAAATGTTTGACTTTATCAGACCCATACCCTTGTCACATTCTAGGTATGTAGGTCCACTTATTGGGAATGTGACAAGAACTGACTGCAAATGTGTCTTCTCATGAACAATGTAGTGTAAATATCTAAAGAGCATGTAATTTTTATTTGCCCTCCTGCAGATTCACAGAATATATTTAACTACTAGATTTTTGGGTTAAGGATGTTTGTAATATACTGATTAATAAGAAATGAAGTTACCTTATTGGCTCCTTTCCTACCATGAGCTTCAGAATAAATATAGAAAATGACCTTGTTATCAAACAACTTTTGAATGTTGAAAGAAAGTAGCTAAATCGTTGCTTGTAATATATGATGTTTGGACAGGGGAGATTTTTCTGAAAATCCATGGAAATAAATTTAGTACTTCTCTTCCATGCTTCCCTCTGGCCGTTATAAATAATCTCAGTTCTTGCTATGTGAACCTTGTTTTCAGTTTCAAGATACATTACCTTCTTCTCTACCTCCAGCCTCATCTCTTCATTTGCAATGGTACTTAACTGAACAGGAGCGACTTCTTATTAGCAGTAAATTCATCACAGATACTATACGAATCGTTTCTGGGGTATCCAAATTAAATGTTGAACTGTGTTATGAAAATGGTTTAATACATTTCAGAAGATATAAAGTTTTCAGAATAATTGTCTTTATACATGTTATACGTTGTTAAAAATACACAGTTCGCCAGGTAAATACAACTTCTGTTTTCTTTATGCTATAATGGGTTTCAGGACCCTTAAATGATGTGTGTTCCATAACCAGTTTTGGACAATTTGGTCTGCCTGTTGGTGTGTTTGCCTTACATATCCTTGCCTATCTCTGCATTAGTATTTATAGATTTTTGGATATTTTCAATTCTCTATTTTGAAATGGCATTTATAAACCTGAAAACTTTTTTACATATATCTTTATTTCATTTGCATAATTTTCATCTGAAATTCTTACCTTGTATCTGAAACTTTACTATGAAGGAGAGCATCATCTTCATTTATTTTGGCCTCCTCTGTTTAATATTGTGGGACCAAACATATATATAAAGTTAATAGTGAGTGGAGAACATATTTTTAATAACTCACCTCATACAATTTCAAATTTATTTGATTTAAGACCATTGGTTTTGAATGAATTTTTCATTCATCTTCAGTTTATTTCAGTTGTTGATTTCACCAATTCTCTAATTCTGCCATATTTGGTTGGCATTATAAATTTTTTTTCTATAGGAATATCAAAATTCATTGATCGATATTTATTCTTTTGAATGAATATCTTCTCCCAAACTGTTCATTCTAATGGTTTATCCAATTGTTTCAAATTGTGAAATTGAAAAATCAGCAATTGCTGCACATAGTTTATTAGAACATCATAAAATTAATAGAGATGCAAAACTTTTGAAACAATTGGATAAACTATTAGAATTAACAGTTTGGGAGAAGATATTCATTCAAAAGAATAAATATTGATCAATGAATTTTGATATTCCTATAGAAAAAAAATGTATTTCAAAATTTATAAAGCCAACCAAAAGATGGCAGCGTTAGAGGTAACCATGGTGAAATCAACAAACATAGAATTTTAACAGTTGGTGTCATGAAAATAAACTGAAGATGAATGAAAAATTCATTCGAAACCAATGGACTTAAATCAAATAAATTTGAAATTGTATGACGTGAGTTATTAAAAATATGTTCTCCACTCACTATTAATGATATAACCTCATAATGTTTACTTCCCAACATTAATTTTAATATATATAAAGATTGTGCCTCTAACATTGTAAATTTTGAATTTGTTGATTCATTTATTTTGCTGATTTACATCAATACGTTTTAAATATTTTAACCTACAATTACAGGAGTCTCCAGTTTCATGAATCTGAGCTCTCAATTTTTTGTTAGTATCTTTCATCCTGCCAAAAACTCTTCCTCTTCTTACAGCTTTCATAAGATACACAGTTATTGATCATACTCATTCATTTTGAATGTACGTGATTCCAGTTTTCACTTTTCTCGCACAATATTACTAGTAAAACAACATATGAAGCAATACAATGAAAAAATAGTGTACATGTAATTCTCCTCCCAAATAAGACTAATATTGAATAAATCCAGTTCTATTATTCTACACCTGCACTGCAACAGTTAGATTAAAATGACTTGCTTTCCTTTTCCCCTGTTCACTATAGACTTACCTTTTTTTTTTCACTATCAAATGGGCCTTGGGTTCGATCCCCGGTCGGGACAGTTTTTCTGGGTTTTTCCTCACCTGTAAGACCCAAACGGTCCCCGAAATCATATGGCCATCGAAATCATTGTATTCATATTCATCTTAGATTAAGCTTGGGATTAGGGACTCTCCTGGTGCACCACTATCATCATCCATCATATCATCGGGGCAATGTAACCCTGCCTTCCAGGCGCCCCAACCTCAGAAGTGGGTTACAAGTACGCCATGCCAGGAGGGAACACCAGGAATGTCGAAGGGCAACCTGGGGCATTTGCAAAAAAAAAATCTCAGTGACTAGCCTTACTTTTGCTCCATAATTTAGCCCATATAAAATTCACTGCTCAAGCTATATGAATGTGCCCTTAACTGATTTTTTTTTATCACATTTACTGACTTACCTCTCTTTTTCCCTATAGTCTTCAATTCCATCACTGCATTTCCTCAAGAAAAGATAGTCTCCAACGTAACACACAGGAATATTAATAAATTATTTGGAGTCAATATTAATGTTGATTATCTTGAACATGTTTCGATTATATCATAATCATTGATATGCTATAATCGAAACATGTTCAAGAACAAATCAACATTAATATTGAGTTAAGATGAACAGACTCCAAATAATTTAATTAAAAGAACCTCAAAATATTACTTCCTAAAATAAAACATTAAATACAGGAATATGTTTGAAAATGACTTGAAAACACTAGTGGGTAACACATAGAAGTAATTATTTTGAAATTATATTTTATTAATATTTTTCAAAATTATACAATAATTCATATAAATAACTCTTTATTATTTACTGCTTCAAATATCTTATTGTTTCTATCAGATACAACAAACTGCAAAACAATAAGACTGAGGAACATGTATATAATTTACTCATTTTATAATTTCATACTGCGTAACATTCTACAGCATCTCTCAAATGTTCACAGGCAATCAGTTTTAGTAAAATATTTAAAATTGTACTGCACATTTTGAATGTATAACAATAAATCACATAAAAACCTAAAATATTTTAAATTATTACAGTATCATCACTGATTAAAATATTATAGAACAAAAATATAATTAACAATTTACTCTACAATGGGATTTTTGCAATTTGCAGTTAAGCCCTGTTCCATAAATCTTCATTTTTAAAGAGAGTTATGATAATATAATCAGATGTAGTGTAAGAACAGATTGCAGTAAAATGGCACAAAGACAACATCTGGACCCTCTGCTTCGGGGTAGAATTATTGGGCGGCTAGGAAACAGGACAGACACAAACTGAGGTCTCCATAGCACTTAATGTGCCACAGAAATGTTATATCTAGGTTATGGCGACGGTTTCCAAGAGACCGGGAGACGTTAGGCGAAGACCAGTGGGAGGTCTTCCAAGAGTTACAAATCCTCAGCAGGATCGATATCTTGCGTTAACTGCAAGAAGAAACCGAACAATGTCTGCCAGACAACTGAGTTCAGACCTTGCGGCCGCCTCAGGTATCAGAGTATCCAGACAAACTGTCTATAGAAGACTCAGAGCTGCTGGTCTGTATGCTAGGCGCGGCCTTTGTAGTGTGCGTCCCACTCACCCTTGATAACAAGAGAGCACGTTTACGGTGGAGTCAGGAACATCGCGACTGGACTCTAAATCAGTGGAGCAGCGTGCTATTTACAGACGAGTCCAGATTCAGCTTGAACTGTGATTCGCATCGCGTGACTATCTGGGGAGCAAGGAACTCGTTACAAACAACCCCATGAACATCATGGAAAGACATCCATTTGGTGGCGGTGGTCTCCTGGTATGGGGAGGTATAATGATGAATGCACGCACAGAGCTTCACATCTTCGCAGGTGGCACTGTTAATGCTCAGCGGTATAGAGAAGAGATCCTGGAACCTCATGTAAGACTTTTCAGGGGAGCTGTGGGTCCAGAATTCATATTCATGGATGACAATGCCCGACCTCACAGGTCACAACTGGTGGATGAGTTTCTTCAGGAGGAAGATATCCAGCGTATGGAGTGGCCAGCGAGGTCTCCGGATATGAATCCTATAGAGCATGCATGGGATGCCTTAGGGAGACAAATTGCATCTCGTCAGCCTCCTCCGAGGACACTTCAAGACCTTCACATTGCTCTTCATGAGGAGTGGAATTTGCTGAGCATCGAACTCCTGAACAACCTCATCACTAGCATGCCACGTCGATGTGAGTCTTGTGTAGCTGTCAGGGGTAATCACACCCCATACTAATCATTTGAACCATTGTTGTTCAACTTTTATGTTCGAATTCTGAAATGCAGTTTTCGTTGTTGTGAAAATGACAAGTGAATGACGTATTCATGCCATTGTTTCTTTCGTGCCATGTTTCTAATTATCTGTGACATACCTTACCAAATTTTGTATTATTCTGACAAATGCTTTAATAATAAGTCGGCAAATGAACTAATTATCCTTAACTTTTGGACACCCTTGAAATCCATCTCTCCAAACCCAATTATGAAAAAAATAATTATAGAGAAATTATAACAAAGTTATATGACGTAACTAACAACGTTACATTTTACAATATGAGAAATGTAAGCTAGGGTGAGTTATTTTTTTAAGCTGTTCTAAATTTAAGACTGATGTGTATAAATAGTTATAACTGTTAGACTTAATAGTTGCAAATGTTATAATTTGCCATAAATTGTTCTTCACCTAGCAATGATGTCACAAAATGTCATATTTGATTTACAAATAGCCTTCACTTTTAAAGAGAAGTAGTATTTCAAGTTACTTGAACTATTCTGCAACACCATCACCAGGTCTTTATTCTTTGTTTGTGTAATCCATTGAACTTCCGGTCTTTAGGGATGTAGCTTGAAGTCGAGAACTTGCAATGGCACAACTGACTCGGCAGACATATCTTAGGACTGTTGATCTCCTGACCCCTCCTGAAGTGATGAACCCTTATCTAATCATTGTCCAAAGCCAGGAGCAGCTCGATTTATTGGAGAAATGGCTTGATTTCTAAAAAAAAAAAAGCAGTATGTAATATAAACTTATTGTGATGTACAGATCAACTCACATAATACACGCATATATAGCAGTACAAGTGAATTATTCATAACTAGCTGAATTTATTTTATCAATAATTAAAATTATAGATTTCACAATCAACATAGTATACCACTGTGTATAATACATAAGGATTACTGTATGCTGGCTCAACTGCACTTTTACTAGCGCTTGATTTTCCAGTTATATTATTGTAAACTATAGCTCTTCTTTTTGTAAACTATAACTCTTCTTTTGTATTTACTAACATTATTTATTATTTTAAACTTTTTCAAACAATTTTATAACATTATTAGACAGTTTTGAAGTATTTATTTAAATATGCAATCCACAATATTATGACACTGTTAGACAATATTGTGATGCTAACTGCTATTTTCTCCACAGAGTATATTACTTAGTCTATGATTTTTCTATCGCTGGTTGGATCAGCGTTAGGGAGCGATAAGTAAGTGTACACCCATTTTAATAAAGTTTGGTAAATTTAATATTATTAATATATCTTTATAACATAGATTTGGGGACTTATTGCAAATATTGGTCATTTAAATTTCATAGCGACGGATAGTAATCCAGGATGATAATCAATATGTGGTTCGATTGTGGGTTATGGCTGGCTCTACAAACTCTGGTGCATGCGCACTGTTATTCTATAGGACTTTGAAAATATTTGACGCTAGTTTAAGTGCAGTTTTTCCCTGTATGCTTAGTAACTTGCATTTCTTACAATTTGTAACTTCTGTGTATCATAGATTTGCACATGCTGATATATCAAATGTTATCATGATCTGCAGTTACTTCATGAATTATTTTTAGTGCTACAGGTGTTTAGTCTACAATATTAAGACTCGTCAAAACATATTATTTAAAGAAAAGTAGTATCACAGAATTAGAATAATAAAATCAAATAATAGAGAAACTGCTGATTACATATAATGACTGTTCTGTTCTGGACATGTTTTTCAGAGAAATACTTGATCTTACAATTAATGACAATATATGTTTAGGCCACTATACAATTTTAGCATAATTCCCACTGCTCTAAACATTAAATAACAGGAAAATTGTCTTGGATGTCAGATATGTTACCGGTACTGATTATCTACAGGGCATTTAAGATTAACACATTTTTGGAAATTATCTCTAGAAATATTTGTATTTAGACCTAGGATCTCATTACTTGTTTCTATATTGTAGGTATATACATACTAGATTTAAATTACGGTACTTGCTAACAATTTCAACAAAATAGGCCATCTGTATTTAATATCCCAAAATATAAGAATGTCAAATAAAACCAAATATTTTATAAAATATATTTCTGTAATTGGTAATTAAATATATAGTTAAAAATAGTCCATAAATAATAAACATAACCTCACATTATTTTGTAACTGATACTAACTTGCTTTTAAATATGTATTCATGAGGTAAATAAATTAGTAATTCATTGTGTAAAGTACTGGTATTATACATGAATAAAATAATTTTCATTAACGAATTAAACTTACTTGTATTTATATGCCTGACTTGTTTTATATAATAGGACAGTATTCATACTAGATTTTATAATTTTTGCTAACCATTTTAACAAAAATAGGCCCGACTGTATTAAGAACTCAAAATATTATGAATATCAAATAAAACTCAAATACTTTCTAAAATATATTCTGTAATCAGTAAATTAAATATATTGTTAAAAAATAGTCAAATAATAAACATGACCTCACATTATTTTGTACCGATACTAACTTGGTTTTAAATATATAAGCATGAGTGAATAAAATTAGTAATTCATGTGTAAAGTACTGGTATTATACATCAATAAGTCAGTTTCAATAATGAAATAAACTTACCTCTCCGTGATCCAATGTGCAGTAGCTATCAGGTAGAAGGCCTGGTATCTTCGAAGTCTGCGATATCACTGTAATCGTAATTTTCAAACTATTCACACATTCTTCTACCCAACTAGAGTATTTTCAATTAATTGGCCTTCAAATAATAATTAAAACCATATCACGTTCAATGTTAAAAATGTCCAGTCTTTCAACGCATTTTAATATAGAATCACCCTCCGTAATATCACCCTCCGATTCTACCGACCACAGTCGTGCGGTTA
>JASPKZ010004009.1:0-47585 GCA_030220185.1 Diploptera punctata | reverse complement strand
AATATTTCCCCAGAGGACTCCAACCAGTGCATGTCTCGTAGTTCTGAGCCAAGACATGATGCCTTACGCTACTCGGCTAAGGTGCGACACCTTCTAGGTATTACAAAGCATTTTATTATAGTATTATAATGATATTGTGAAAACAAACAATAATGTCCGAACCAGGAATCGAATCGTGGACCTCTCGTATTCGTACGAGTGTGCGAGACCACTACACCATTCGAGACATGGTACAAACATCAACAGTTCTTTCAGGTATGGGACAATCCATATCAATCGGACAGCAAAAAATCTTGCAATTTATTTTTTTTAATTTTATGTATCCCTAAATATAGTGAATGCATTTATAAACGTATTAATACAGAAATTTAATTTTTATCATTTATAGGTTCGTAGTCATGATGATCTGAAATTATCGTAAATATGATAAACTAAAACGTTTACTAGCTAATATTTCTGAAACAGTAAACAGCAAAAATTTGTTTCAAACGTATTTATATAGGTGATATCATGTAGGTTAAGGGTGTTATTTTTATAATTAGGATATTTTTATTTTTGGTGTCAATTTTCTGTTTTATGGCGGTTTACTGCAGTACATATCAAAAAATGAAAACGGAAAAAATACAGGATACTACTCACGTAATAAGGATTAATTTCCAGCAATTACATTTTTGGAGAGTTGAATAGTTCAGACAATATAAATGTGTTTTATTCTATTTTCGTAAAAAACTCGCGGGCCCACTACACAGCAGATTTATTTCACGACCAAGGTCGCGCGCGTACTTTATTGAAAGAGTTTCATCAGTGACTTTTTCAATTGCCATTAAATCGAATAGATTATTATATGTTCTGCTTAATGGAACAGTACCGTAAATTTATAAAAGTGGCGATATTTTAATTCTTACGCAGTAGATATTTATTTATCAAATTTTATTGCTGAAGTGAGAAGTAAAGAGCTCTGTTACTTACGTTTACTGTGAATTATTAAACAAATTATTTATAACTAACTCACTCACTGGCTCTGTGGAACCTGTAGGTTCATGGCAGCGCGGACATAAGCTCTCCATACATCCCATTCCGAGCTAACGTTTTCCAATTATTCCCTGTATAACCTACTTCCCTCAAATAATGTATAATGTTATTCTCCCACCTCATGCTTAGTCTTTCAACTGGACTTTCCCCTCCGGTTTTCCTACCAGAAATTTCCAAACACCTCTTTCATCCTCCATACGTGCCACATTTCCAGCCCATCGCAGCCTACGAGACCTAACTGTTTTTATTATATCTGGCTTCCTATACAGATCATGTAGCTCACTATTATGTAGTTTTCTCCATTCATCTGTCTGTTCATCTCTTTTTGATCCAAAAATTTTCCTAAGAACTTTATTCTGAAATACTCGTAATCTTCTGCCCTTTTTTAAAACAAATTATTTATTTTGTTACAAATTTTTCATTACAGTTTAAATGTAATATTATATAACTATTTCATCATTAATTGAATAAACTGGTATAAATTTTTATTATGTTATAATTACTAATTTCAGTCTTAAAATAACTTTTTATTCAGTGTATTGTATTGTACCCTGAAAACTTTGACGAAATAGTATTGTTATAAGATATCACTTCCAAATAAGACCGAATGTTTTAATACTCATACCACTTCCTACCAAACAATAATAATGCAGTGTCAGCAAGTCTTCCTTAAACATCTGTTTACATCAACAATTCTCAAGTTCAGATTACATACTAGACAGTTAATTTACACCACTGTGTATGTTTAGTGCATCTCGTCATTTTAAGTGTCACAGTCAAATAAAAATAATATCTTATTGTTCTTAACTCACAAGTTTGCAGATCTACAAAGACTGAATGGTGTGTTAGAAGTTAAATATAATTTTAATTATGCATATATTAGTATACAATAGTTATTAACAATATAATGTGTTAATATATAATTTTACAATTTCTTAAATGTTTCTGGAATGAAAGAATAATCGTAGAGATACATTTTGTGTTATAAAAGGAGAATAATGGGAAGTTTAGATATTAAATTAAATACTATAATAATTTAGCTTATAATAAAAGCTAATATTATCGTGCATTTTTTAATATCATCTTAGATATGTCATGAGTAGGGGATGCAAGATCAGTAAGTGATACCAAGCCAATAAAATATATTTATACCTCTAAAATATTACTTGTAACAGCATGAAAATTGTTATAAATTATTATCGATAGCTTAACATTACTTACAATATTCAACATCAGACATTGGTGTAGGGTACAAGTACAAAATATTACAACACATTACAAAACTACTCTCTAGAAAATATTTTTAATAGGCCTACCAGCCTGAATTCGTAGGTGCTTAGTAATTTAAATTAAACTATACATTAGCCAAAATCAGCACAAAATTAACCGCCTACTGAATATATCAATAAATGTTTGTTATATTTAATGACGTTTATTAGGTAGCAATTTATTTCAAGCGCGAGGTTCTCCTACGTACCATAAATTTACGACACGGGACTCAAGGATTTCCTTCCTTCTGGAGAAAGCTACATTCAGAATTGTTACGCCTTTAAAATGCCATTGATTCCTATCGAGTTTGAACCCGCGAACCTCGGAATCGGAGGCGTGCAGAGTAACCACTTGTAATAATTGTAATAATGATAATAAAAATAATGTAATGATGATAATAACAATAAAAATATTTGTAAGTGCGCAAAGGACTATTACCAAGTAGCTACGTCATTGTTTGTACGAGCGAGTGATCTCCACTCACGCGTAAGGTATTGAGGGCAGTCTATACATAGGAGATTTTAGGAAAATAATTATTTTGGGTAGTTTCCTTTCAAGACTCCACTTTAATACTAATTACAAAAAATTAACTGGTGTTCAGGTAATAATGTGACACTTTTCGATTTTATAAACTTTTTGGTGAGGAAGGTCAATTGCTTATTAATTGCATTTACGCCCTTCAGAAAAAACGTAAATATTAACATACTAATTTTCAAGCGATAGAGCATAAAATCATCTATAATGTGACTATCTTTCCAAGTTGAGGGAACAGCCATACTTCGAGAAATGTATTTTATAAAAGAGACTATTTAAAACAATACGATAAATTGACAGCTCTATTACTCTTTAATTACACCAAGTGAAGACTTGAAATTCGGTTCAGATATTCAGTATATCATAAAGTTTCACTGTAAAAAAAATGGCAAACTTTTAAAGATGTGAGTTCAATTTTCACAATTTTTTTGCCGATTTCGTGTGGAATGTCCCGTATATAAATCTATGATTCTCGTTTCATCCACTGCCAGGTAGATGTCACTACCAACGCCAACGGTCGGCTTCATTTAGAAGTATCTACGTACGTTTGAGAATTTTACACTATCACTTTTATAAGCAGTACTCGATGTTATTTAACATTTTCCAATACTGTTATTTTTAACACAGTTCCTATCCATCCATCCATCCATACATAGTAATTCTGTCCGAAGGCAGGTCCTTTACTGCAATCATAGCATTTTCATGCTATGCTTGCAGCTTTGCTAGGGAATTGTAGGTGTGGTAGCTTCCCATTGCTCTCCACACCGGTGAAGGGTGATGATGATGATAATGATAACGATGATGATGATGGCCATATGATTTCGGGGACACGTTTGGGCCTTAAAGTCTTTCCTGACATTTGTCGTACAGGTCAGGAAAAACGTCCGATAAAAACTCAACCCAGATAAACCGCTTCCGAACCGGGATCGAATCCGGGTCCGCCTGCGTGACAAGGCAGCAACCCTACCAACCGAACCCACAGCGGTGGACACAGGTTCTGTAATGGATCATTGTGTAATATTATTGTAATTGTATTGTAAGCCTATCTTTTTCCCTTTTACACAGAGATTTAGTCGCTCTCCCCCTGACCCTAAAGAATTTCAACCATACTAATTTTTAGCTAACACTTGTTTTCGTATAGATGTCATTTTGAGTGGTTCCGTTGTCAGCGTTCCTCCTCATACTGCCAATCTCGGCAACCAAGGTATTCGTTTGACGTGGAACAATCTTTCGTTACCGATTTTTCTTAGAGTCCTGTTCATTCAGGCTTAAAAGATTTTTTTACGAGCCTGAAAATCTTCAGACTCGGGACCCACTGCTTAAAGTCCCTCCCCGAGGACTTGCTCCTAGGATTTTTCCGTCCTAAATAATCCATCGACCCAGGTCGGGTTTGAACCCGCGACCCTCGGTACCAGAGGCAAGGAGCATAACCACTAGTCCACCGCGGCCGATATACATATATATATAAAGAAAATTTGTTTGCAGTATGAGGCTGAGCGGCGAAGATGGTATTGCGCTGACGTATGAAATTAGAGGTCTCGGTTCAGGGGTTAATTTTACTTTTTATGTAATATATAGGCCCCCTACTTCCCTTGTGAAATTATATTTTTTTTTCCTACGGTATTTCTCGTACTTTTTTTTCCCCCATTAATAACTATTGCGTGTTAGACCTCAAGTCGATAACTAAATTCTACAACAGTAATTTGTACGTTTTTGGCGAGTGTCTTTTTCAAGTTATGGTATTCCGTTGTTTTACTGGCAATCTCCAATAATTTACTTGATAAGTATTATCTAATAAATACAGTAGTACTGGTAACAGCTTCCAAATGGTGACTTTTCAGTGAAGGACCTGACTTTGTCCAGACGACTATGAATGAATAAATGAAGTTAAATCCAATATAGGCCTAAGTTCACTTCTCACCTTTCAACTGTCAATATTTTCATACTTTGACAGTTTAGATAAAAACTTGTAGAAAGGAACGGAATTATTTTAGCTGCCGGAATGAACAACTTGCCGTGTTCTTCTGCTTATGTCTGGCATCTTGTTTTTTTTTTCTTTTTCTTTTTTTTTTTTCGTTCCACTTCTCTCCCACAGACACGGACCGTTGCTGCTGAAAATAAGTTTAGGGACCATTTATAAGTAAATTACTTCTAAAATAGGGTTTGTACTAACAACCTAAGAAAGTTAATCTCTTGTTAGTGAGCAAGTGATATATTTAACGGCACTTTGTAATTATTCATATCATTAGCTCACAGTTTAAAATTGTTGGTAAACGTCCGTAAAATATTACTCGTAGGTCTTTATTTCAAGCTTGATGTTGTATTATGTACCGTAAATCTATGACCGCGTCCCACGGCATTACTTCCCATCCGAAGAAAACCATCTTTGTATTTTTACGCCCAGATTTGAATTCCGACTTTCATGAACTGAGCCGTTAAAATACTAATACTTAGGGAGCGGATTTTTAGGTTCTAAAAGTTAAGATTGCAACATACTATAGTGATAAAATTAATGTAATAAGTCTAATCAACTGATTTTTAAAATAATATAACTTACAAAAAACATTTTTCTATACTTTGTGTGGGATCTAGCAATATTACATTTATATTACACATCCATCCATAGTAGGCCTAATTCTGCCCGAAGGCAGGTCTTTCACTGCAATCATAGCATTTTCATGCTATTCTTTGCAGCTTTACTAGGAAATTATAGGTGTGGTAGCTTCCCGTTGCTTTCCACACCGGTGAAGGATGATGATGATGGCCGGATGATTTTCGGAGAACGTTGGGCCCTAAGCTTTCTGACATTTGTCTTACAGGTGAGGAAAAAACCCCGAAAACACCTCATCCAGGAGCCTGTCTCGACAATGAATCGAACTGGGGGCCTGCTGCGTGACAAGGCAACACGATACCTCGAGACCACGGTGGACTATATTACATATCTTACATTTAAATTAAAAAGAAATAATGTAAATATAACTTTTTTTAAATTTAAAAGTAAAATGTGTAATATAAATGCAATATTGCTAGATCCCACAAACAAATTGTTGAGAAACCTTTTGTAAGTTATAGGGGCCTATTATTAAAAAAATTCAGTTGAATACTGCTATTAAATAATAATTTTATTGCAGCCAAATAGCCAGGATTAAAATAAGATACATTTTAAATTTACATTTTTGCTTATTCACAAATTGTCTTTGTTCTTTTTATGCATAGCTCAATGTGATATCTGTCACATGTTTTTTTCGCAAAGCATACATTTACAGTCTGTATTTGGTTCATGGATTTTTTTTTTTTTTTTGTTCTTGCATATCAGGTGGTGGAATCCGTGGATTGCCAGCCTAGTGATGACGTGTCTCATTTCAAAATTTTATTTTGTCCACGCACGATCCACCATGGCCCTGGTGCTGTAGAATTCTGGGTGTATTTCTTCTCTTTTTCTATTCAATGTTGCTAGCAGCTTCTGAGATGCGCTGGTGCTGGGTAAGAGTATGCTTGTTCTGAGGTCGTCGATGAGGAAAGTTTCCTTCGCCAGTAGGTATGCGAGTCTTGAATGCGTTACTTTTGACACTCCTAATACTGCATTTATATCTCGCTTTCACCCTTTCTAGAGAGGAAAGATTCTTCATTGTTAATAGGTGTCCAGATGATTTCTATGCCGTTACTGTAAGTAGTGGTAGATAGAATTTTTACTTTAAATAACGTTGCCGTCTCTAAGGTGAAGGGATCTACATGTTTCTTATTTCGTGCCATATGCCATTATTTGACGGGGTGGTCTTTTCTGTTGATATGTTTTGTGAAGCATTTTGCGCTTGTTTGTAGCGTGATGCCTAGGTATTTGAAGTCTGGTACTATTTTCAGTTTAGTTTCCCTTATGTTTATCTCTTCATTTATGGCGGCTCTTCCTCCGTTTCTGTTATTATTGTCATTGTTTTTATCACTTAAATTACCTAATGGGCATGTAAAACACAATCATAATTAGTTACAATTATAGACTTTTATACAATGTCTTACCACATGTATGGCATTCTATCCTGACCTTTGCAGAGAAACGCAGCCCGCCTTCTGAGGTTCGGACGCATTGGGAAGGCGGAGTTTCGTGACACCGTTGACACGATGGGTGATAAATGCTAAGCGAAAAGTACAATGTAGAGACTTGAAAACCTTACAGTTCAGTAAATTCCAGATTATGGACGACCATAGGAAAAAGATTTTTACGGCCTGAGTGAGAATTGAAATTGGGATCTCATGAACTGTAGTCAGAACCTCTAACGGCATGACCAAGAGGCTTAATTTTGCTAATTTCCCTCTATTTTGTGCATCGAAGTATTTCTCTGTTGCATATTTAGCTAGGTTTTAAAGAAGTAAAGGGCATAATACTGGCAGAATATATAATAACTTTATTTAACATTAAATATTATTATTATTATTAATTTTATATTAAATAACCAGCCTCGTGGGCTAGTGGTCAGCGTTTCTGAGTATAGTTCATGAGGTCCCCGGGTTCGATTCTCGGTCAGACCATAGAAATTGTTCCTCAATTATTCGTGTGTTTGCTCATGGTCTGGAATTTAGGTTTAGGTTAAAGACTATCCTGGCACTTCATTATAATTTATGACTCATTGTAGCATCAGGGAAACGTAACTCCGCCTTCCAGGTGCCCATACCTAAGAAATGTATTACAATTCCGTCAATGCCAGGGGAGAAAATAAAAAAGTCATACAATACAACATGGAGACATTCAACAAAAATTATTATTATTATTATTATTGTTATTATTGTTAATATTATTATTATCATGATCATCATCATCATTATTATTAATGTAAACACATATGTTTTAACTTCATTTTTAGCTGATGTACACTGCATTTTTCCTATAGACGGTGAATTTTGGCCGAACATATATCTGTATAGCGTAGTGTATTTTTTTTAATTCTGCGCCCGCGAATCCTGAGAATATTATGTGGAAGCCTTGCGGTGCGGCGGTAGAAAGCGGTAGAATTGTCATGTAAACAAGAGAACGTAGCCTACTTATCGCCAGAGCTAATTACAAGCTTCATTTCTACACTCCTCTTTCAACGTACTCCATGTCTCTCAAGTTGACGTGCACCCAAACTCACTCCTTGTGAAACTCAAGTTATATCTCAGTATTAGTATTACCGCATTATCATTATATTATTATTATTATTATTATTATTATTATTATTATTATTATTATTATTATTATTATTTCTGTGCTAATCCTCCACAGCAGTCTCTCCTGTTCATTTTCAAGTCTCAGTCCTCTCCTGCTCAATCCGTTATCTCATTTTTCAAAGAACATCTGTCATTTTTCATTTTCATCAGTAGGTGTCGGATTTCCATATCGCATCCTCGCAAAAAAGTATCACAACTTAAAAACTTTTAACTTTCCAAGAGTCCTTTCCTGATTGTAATCCAATTAATTAAGAACACAACACAAGAACAGAAATGTTTAAAAAATGGACTAATGACACTTTTCTTGCGAGGGTGCTCTATCGTTTGCCACCCGCCTTTTTTTAAGCAGGTACCATCTCGTAGATTGCGATTGGCAAGACATGGTAGACCTACGAATGGGGGATAAAAGAGGAGTGTGAACTTTTTGTGGGAAAACAATTGAGAAAGCGCCCAATAGATAGGCCAAGTAGTATGAGGTGGGAGAATATATATTAACTATGAACTGAGAGCGGTAAATTATACAGTATATTATTGGAAAACATTAGCTCAGATAAGGAGTTACTACGGTAAGACAATATAGACCTGGGGTGGGGTTACGTTCTCTAAGATGGTCAGTGTGCTCACATAAACATTGCTACACTAAAACCAGTTCAGTGCTATGCCTTTCAAAATGCGTATCCTGTAGTATAAATGTAGGCTACTTATGACGTAAATTGCATTGTACCCCACTGATAAGACTTCATGCCGTTTGTGTATGCAAGTAAGGGATCGAAAACTCTGCACAAAGAGAGGCGCGCTCACAATGAGTATATATACGCCTGGGTCTTAATATATTTTCGTACTATACAAATTTCTGTTCTAGTACCCGTATGTTTCGATCTGATTTTAAAGCCGGTCACATAAAAAATCATTGTAAAAATAACAGTGTAGGACTCATGCTTAGAAATATTATTTAGCAGTGTAACTACAAGGCTGTTCCATATAGGACTATATGAGTAGTATTATTCACACTCCTAATAATTAGGGATCGGATTTTTAAGTACTAAAAGTTAAGATTGCAACATAGTATAATGAGAAGTTAGACTTATGGCTGTCTTTGATCTTGTTTCACACACAAACAGTTGAATAATATATTGTATTGTGTTCATTATGTTTTCCCTTTACAGAGATTTAGGTGCTCTCCCCCTACAGGGAAGAATTTCAACCATACTAATTTAGTTACACTTGTTTTCGTACAGATGTCATTTTTGAGTGGTCCGTGGTCAGCGTTCCGTCTCATACTGACATCTAGGAAACCAAGGTAGTACTAGGACGGGAAAATTTGGTAAATTTTGCTTAGGATGCCTTTCATTCAGGCTTAGAATATTTTACGAGCCTGAAAATCTTCAGACTCGGGACCCACGGCTTAAAGTCCCTCCCGGAGGACTTGCTCCTTGGATTTTTTCCGTCCTAAAAAAACCATCGACCCCGGCCGGGTTTAAACCCGCGACCCTCGGGACCAGAGGCAAGGAGCATAACCACTAGTCCACCGTGACCGACTGAATAATATATACTATCTGCATTGCAATCTTATCTTTTATTACATACAAATCCGCTCCCTACTAATAAGTTAAAATGTATATTTTCTGAGTTAATAGATTCTGATAAAAGTAATTAACAGTGCACAGTATATAATGTGAAATCTCTAAATAAAGCATTTCTATTTTCTAAAATTTTTCTTAAGGAGTCTTCTGTTTGAAGGATTTTTATTCTTTTTTAAATTATTTTGAAGTTTTGACAATTTTACTAGAAAATAAAATCACAGAACAAGAATACAACAGAATTATTAATTGTGTATTCATGTACAAATGCAATACATGCAAGAGTTCATGAAACCCAGTAGAGAGAATACCGTAATGTTTGTCTGTTATATACTCTATGCATGAAGTTATACTGCTAACTGCTAAAGGTGGTGTATCAAATTTGGTAGTGTATGCTTGTGTTTATGAAACTGGGAACTAGTATACTTTACACTCTTAGGACCAGTTTGACCAAGAGAGATAACTGTATTACGCCAGTTTTCCCCATGTATAATGCATAGCTTAAACTGGCGTAATGCAGTTACCTCTCTTGGTGAAACTGACCCTTAGTAAGTAATTACTAAGAGTAGTAATTCTATGAAAAAATCCAGTGGACATAAATTTATTGTGCTTATGCATTATCTGTGGCCTGTTAAAGAGGGCTTACCAGGTGTGAAAAGACGGCCGCCTCTCCTACCCGATGCACGTGCACTCGAAACGAAGCAACACAACTGTAGCAGTGTCTTACCTTGTCAGCTTGTCCGACGTAGGGTTGAGTAAGAAGGGGAGCAGCATCGTTTTACACCTTGTGAGCACTCTTTAACAGTCCTGATCTGTATGAATAATCGCTTTTTTTGAGTTTGTTAAACATATTTTTTTTCATCATCAAGCAGTCAAGGATTGAGGTATAATAGCCTGTTCCGTTCTCATTATCCATCCAATACTGCTCTAAAGTGGTCAACCTATTCTTAGTTCTCAACTAGCCATATTTTAATATTAAATTAGACGGTATTTCTCTAGTCATTTTTCCAATGTGTAGTCTCCAAACGTTTTTTGTAATTTTGTATTTTTCCAAGAATAAGTTCTAGTTCTGATAACATTTCTGTTTGTTTTATGATCTTGCCATATGTATTGGATATCAAATTACATATACCTTATATTTTGACCATTTTTATAAATACAACATAGTTTTAATTGTATAAGTGCTTAGGAGGATATTATAGGGTTTTTAACTTTTTATTTCCTTTTCGACGTTAATTCTTCTTCCAACATCCATTTTGAAAAGGAAATAAATACAGAAAAGAGTTATTGCATATTACATTAATCTACTACAGGATACGACTAACTGTGAAAAACTTAACACATGTAGTTCTTGTAAACTGCAACGGAAAGGAAGAACTTGGAGAATTAAACTGAGGTTATTTCTCTTAGTTCTCTTAAATTTGTATTATGACAACTATACTCTTATTTTTTTCAAAGCAGAATGTTTTATAAAATTGTTATTCAATAAATATATTAAAACTGTGGACATATTACATTTGTATATTTTGGAAGTTTTTCAAGCATGATTGCGTGTATATTTCATAAATGATTATACAGCATATAGATATTTTCCCTACTGATCAGATTATCAGACCATTTTGAAATTCCTGTTTTCAGCCCTCATTAGTATAGTTTTTACTGTATACTTTTTTATGCCTACTTTTTTTAAATTTACCTTTTCTGGAAATTATACTTCATATTATTATTATTTATACAATTATTTATCTTATATCTATATTACAATAAACATAAATTATTATAGGCCTATGGTATATCCACAGTACAATTATTATCTACTGTATATATTGATTTATCTAGAGAAATAATAAAAAAATACACTATTGACATGGCATAAATTTAATTCTGGCGAAAAATTAATTAAATAGAAGAAATTGTATGAGCGTGATTATAAGTGTCAAGTGTGTGGAATCCCCTGGTATATTGAGGGAGGGAATTGCAGGAATGAGCAGAAGCTATTGTGAAATAGAATAAGAAGAGGTGTTGGAGAGGAATGATAGCAGACTGTTATCTTGTGACCTAATGACAATAGCTTTTCGAATATGGACTCCAAATAACTAGGTGTGTAAGAGTGCAGAAGCTTGAAAAGAAGTGAAAGAGAGTGCAATTTACGTCTGTCGTTAAAACTGAGTCAAGAGAGATTATTTAATAAAATTTTATCGCAGGATAGGAATGTATGAAGATCTTATGTCCAAGCAGCCGTTAACCTCTGGATTCAGTAGTGCTTGTGAGTTAGTTAAGTAATTTACTTGGATATTATTTATAAATTCATTGTCATCAGACTGGACTCATTTTGAAGTGTGTGGGACTTTGCCCTCTGCATTATTCTCACTGCAACACATTCCTGCGACGATTTCTCACACTGCATTAAATGCCGAATTTATTCTTGTAATTACGCGTTTAAATATGTACCGTAAATAATTACATTTGCGCGAGACAAAGACTTCAGTTAATATGTATATTTTCATAAAACAAAGTTACTCGCTTCGGACATTTACATAGCAACAAACACAAGAATATTCACTTCAAATTACGTAATATGATTATGAAATGTTTCCAATTAATATATATAGGCCTACATTTAGTTCAAACATTCTGGTTCAACTGTTTTTTTAATACTGTAACTCATTGTTCAAATTATAAAGGTCTCTTGATCAGCCTCAATTGAGATCGTATGATTTATTTTCAAATGTATTATTTTCTGTTAATGTTTGAGAAAACCAGCTATAACGACTGGGGGACTCGGTATGGTGACCACATGTCACCCCTACACTGGCTTTTCCCTACTCATCCCTCTGTTATTAACATATGTGGATGTGAGACCAGCAGCCGGATGGAAGGCTAAGGTCCTTCTAGGCCTGTAGCACAATGGAATTATTATTATTTTTATTAATTTTATTTTTATTATTATTATTATTAGTAGTAGTAGTAGTAGTAGTATTTGCTGTTAATAAATACTTTTATTAACTGAATTAAAATTTGCTGCTCAATAATAGTAATAATAATAATAATAATAATAATAATAATAATAATAATCTTGTATCTTGTAAGCCCATGTTTCCCTTAAGGGATTTAGGCGCTCTCCCCCTACAGGGAAGAATTTGAACCATACTAATTTAGTTGCACTTGTTTTCGTATAGATGTCATTTGAGTGGTCAAAGGTCAGCTTTCCGCCTCATACTGACATCTAGGAAAACAAGGTAGTACTAGGATGGGAAAATTCGGAAATTTTGCTTAGAGGCCTTTTCATTCAGGCTTAAGGACCTTTTACGAGCCTGAAAATCTTCAGATTCGGGATCCATGGCTTAAAGTTCCACTCGGAGGACTTGCTCCTTGGATTTTTCCATCCTAAATAATAATAATAATAATGATAATAAATACGATAATAACTATCAATTAAAAATGCACGTCATGTATATAAAATAGAGCAATATAGGAACAATTGGAGAGAGAATGTCGAAAGAATGAAAGCAGACAGAATACCGATAGGCGTATCAAAACATATTCTTGGTTATAAGCCAGAAGGTATCCTACTGGAGTTCGGAATTCCTAAAAAGTTAGTTAGACTTATACGAATGTATCTAAATGGCACCAAGAGTAGGGTGCGTGTACGCAAACAATTTTCGGATACTTTTGAAATCCACAATGGATTAAAACAAGAAGATGCACTATCTCCTCTATTATTTAATTTTGTACTAGAGCATGCCATCAAATCTTTAGAGGATGAAGCAGGCCTACAACTCAGTGGTATTAATAACCTGCTAGTTTATGCTGATGTTGTAGTACTATTGGGCGATAGCGAAGAGATACTAACGGCCAACACGCACACTCTTTTGAGTAACACTAAGAAATTGGGACTGGAAGTAAATATCAATAAAACTAAATAATGTGGTCACACATAGAAATACATATAATGAAAATGGACAGCCAACGACAAATGAGGAAAGTGGGTGAATTCAAATACCCAGGAACAATAATCACAAATAGGAACGAGATGCTCAAAGAATTTAAACATATTCTCAAATCTGGAAATGCGTGCTCTTATGCATTACATAGACACTTGACGTCACAACTCCTTTAAAAAAAAACGTTAAACTGAAAATATATAAAATATTATTCTACCAGTTACATTATATGGATGCGAAACATGGACTCTTACTTTAAGGGAGATAAGGAGATTATGTGTATTTGAGAAAAAAAAGTTCTTACGAAAAGTTTTGGACCAAAGAGAGATGAACAAACAGGTGAATGGAGAGAGGTGAACTACATGGTCTTTATACGAAGCCAGATATAATAAGAACAGTTAAGTCTCGTAAACTGCGATGGGCAGGACATGTGGCACGAATGGGGAATGAAATACGTGCATGGAAGCTTCTTGTAGGAAAACCAGAAGGAAAACGTCCAGTCGGTAGACCATGAATGAGGTGGGAGAATAACATTAACTATGATTTGAGGGAAGTAGGTTATACAGGGAATGATTGGAAAACATTAGCTCAGGATAGGGATGTATGGAGAGCTAATGTCGCGCGGCCATGAACCTACGGTTCGATAGTGCCAGTGAGTTAGTTAGTTAGTTAGTTAGATAGGCCAGAAGGTAGTAGAAATGTAGGTAGGTCCAAGAAAAGATGGATCCGATTTTTCAGTTGAATATGAGACCAAACGAGCCTTATAAAAATTAAAGCGTTAAGTGTTGATGGTGATGATTATAGATCTCAACATTGGAGTTTTGAAAAAGGATAAAAGAAAAAATGCGTTCAATGAAGATGATAGTTTAAGATGGGGTGAAAGAAAGATGTGTGGATTTGAAAAGTTTTGGATGTGATACAAAAGATGGCAATGTCATACTTGTTGAGGACTCATAACGAGCGAGCAAATGGATGTTTTGAATGTGAGTCGTATCACCAAAACCAGACCGTTCCAGCAGATAAAACTTTGTGGAATCGACCACTGCTTTTTCCATTAACTTCTCGTTTTCAGAGGCCAATATCTTCCGATGCCATCTGTAACTAGTAACAAAACTGCATAGTGCAGACTTTTTCCTTCTCTAAATTGAATTCCGTCAGCCAACTTGAAGATCAGCCACAACCTGTTCTCAATCATTTTTATCACTCTTAATTAAACTCCTTCATACTTCAATTCACTATTAGATACCATGTGTATATAGGAACTAATTTATTGTTTAATATATATTGGTTCTAATTAATATACAGATTGTAAAATAATTCCAGTATAGAACCTGAACAAACGTGACAGCAAAAAGAAGAGAAGTAGATCGATTAGTTCTTAATATTCGGATTCATTACGAATCACAAAAGAAATTGTTATAATTACTTCTTTTCAATTACCATATATGCCTAAATAAATTTAAAACGGTATTATTATTATTATTTTATTATTATTATTATTATCATCATCATCATCATCATTATTATTAACAATAATCACAAACAGGAACGAGATGCACAAAGAAATTAAACATAGGCTCAAAGCGTGCTATTATGTATTACAGAGACTATTGACTTCCCAACTCCTTTCAAAAAACGTAAAAATTAAAAAATATAAAACTATTATTCTACCAGTTATATTATATGGATGTCAAACATTTACTTTAAGGGAGGAAAGGAGATTACGAGTATTTGAGAATAAAGTTCTTGTTTGGACCAAAGAGAGATGAACAAACAGGTGAATGGAGAAGACTTCATAATAGTGAACTGCATGGTCTTTATAGGAAGTCAGATATAATAAGAACAGTTAAGTCTCGTAGACTGCGATGGACAGGACATATGGCACGAATGGGGAATGAAAGACGTGCATGGAAGCTTCATGTAGGACAACCAGAGGGAAAACGCTCAGTTGATAGAACAAGAATGAGGTGGGAGAATAAAATTAACTATGATTTGAGAGAAGTGCATTATACAGGGAATGATTGGAAAACATTATCTCAGGATAGGGATGTATGGGCAGCTTATGTCCGCGCGCCCATGAACCTATGAATTCGATAGTGTCAGTGAGTTAGTTATTATTATTATTATTATTATTATTATTATTATTATTATTATCATCATCATCATCCGTGTATAAGTTTCTGTATTTTTCTTAATTTCTTTTTAATTTCTTAAATTCATTCAACTTATGAGGTTATTATATTAAAATAGTATTGTTGCTCTCCTTTCATGTAGGACTATAAGTGTTTGTTAAAACTATAGCACTTAATATACTTTATATTTTATAAAATAAGTCTCTTAAAATACATCTTAGAAGAATTACACATGGAATCTTTAGAAAACAAAATTTCTGATTATAAGTCAAGATGGATACAACATGTTCATCGAATGGAAGATCACAGAATACCCAAACTAATGTTAAGATATCAACCTGCAGGAAGAAGAAGACCAGGACGTCCACTCAAAAGACTTCTGGATGGTGTTTCTCTTGAGGCCGAAACAGGTCAACAATGGCCTAAATTCGGAATGTCTTATGATGATGATGATGAGTCTCTTAAAATATTATAATAATTACTAACCAATTAACAAGTTATTTTAATATATTCTATGATAAATATTTTAATTGACCAAATAATGTGGATCTTAAATTTTCCTGACTTTCTTTTAGAGATGAGGAAAATCCCTAGGAAACCTCTGGAAACTTGATCCGACCGGGGATCAAAACCCGACCATGCTCCATCTAAGGCAATGGCGTTATACCTAGACCATAGCAGTGAACATTATTATTATTATTATTATTATTATTATTATTATTATTATTATTATTATTATTATTGTAGGCCAGAAGTGAAAAGGTCGATTCTATGTCCAAATAAAAATAGGTTCGAGTCCGTAACAGGTTATACCACATAACAAATGTCTTGAAGTTGATTATTATTATTATTATTATTATTATTATTATTATTATTATTATTATTGCAATTTTTATTGTTATTAACTTATGCCTAAACCACAAGGAGGTGGACATTATTATTATTATTATTATTATTATTATTATTATTAATATTATTTATCTGATGTACATAATCATAGTAATTCTGCCCGAGTGCAGGTTTTCACTGCAATCATAGCATTTTCATGCTACATTTTGCAAGTTTACTAGGGAATTAAATGTGTGGTAGCTTCCCGTTGTTTTCCACACCGGTGAAGGATGATGATGTTGACGATGATGATGATAATGATAATGGTGGTGATGATGGCCGGATGATTTTCGGGGACCGTTGGGGCCTAAGCTTCCTGGCATTTGTTTACAGGTGAGGAAAACCCCCGAAAAAACCTCACCAAGGAGCCTGTCCGGACAGGGAATCGAACCCGGGCCCGCTGCGCGACAAGGCAGTACGCTACCTCGAGACCACAGCAATGGACGTGATGCGCATATGGTTGAAATAATTTGACATCGTATTGTCTGCAGCAGGTTCCTCACATTGGCAGAGTTGAATATTTCTTGTGGGAAATGTTGATACGGTTGAGAGAAAATATTTTGGTTTGGACATGGCATGCATGATCGGCCAACCGCTGCTTGTTTCAGAGGAAACCAACAGAGCTTCTGGTAATTAAAACCGGAAGTATCCGTATACATGTGTTAAGCATTCTCACTCTTGTTTGGTGGTAATGCCAATCCTGTGGGACTGTGTCTTGGTATTGTATGCAATACAGAATTACGTTACTTTCAATAAAATCAGTAAAGTAATCAAATCACATTTCATAAGTAATGCCACGAGTGATTTCCAAATTATCGATAAATTCACGACTCACGAAGTGAGGAGTGAATTTATCTAGAGAATTTGGAAATCAAGAGTGGCATTTGTTAGGACTATTTAAAGAATAAAATTAAGCTGTTTACTCACAAATCATTATTTAACTATAGTTATTTTAAAATATTTATATATTTAATGTAAACGGCGATGTTTGAAAACAAATGAGAACGATAGGTACGCTTCATCTGCTTCTTTTGTTTATCACTGCAACCAGATCATAATATTTATTGCCAAAGGAACGCAATATTGTAAGAATGCTCTCTAGTGGAGAAACAATTAAACACATCAAACTGTATATTAATTCATTTCTGATGTCGTATGATGTAAATATGGCAATTATATTTTTCTGGATTGTTACCTGGGAAAAAATACATTTAAGAAAGTGTAAACAGTGGTTTCTTTTTTGGTGGTATAATCAATTGCTACAAATGTTTTTATATTAACTCCCGCATGCGGCATGTGTTGACATTCATGCACTATATATACAATCTGGTAGCCGTATTTCTCACAGGCTCAGTCACTGCAAAACAATGGTCAGACCTGTTCAGAATATTTAAAAGGAGAAGCCTTCTTCTTCTACTACAAGGTTTCGGCTATGCAGCCTGTTCCGGCGAAGTTAAAAGTGGAGTCCATCTTCTACGTGGTCGGCCAACATCTCTTGTTCCTCTGGGATTATACAGGAAGGTTCTTTTTGGTATTCTTTCGTTGTTCATTCTCATTAAGTGTTCTGTCCATTTCTTATTAAATATTTCGTGAAACACGACTCTGATTGGCTGTAAAACAGAAATCATTGAAACGTGATTGGCCATTGAGTCGCATTTGGGGCATGAGTTAAATAGTCCTTATAATTCATGCTGCCCTGATAAGCCTACCACGTTCCTAGATTGCATAGAATGTAAATGAGTTTTGATCCTTAGAAATTTATCTTCTTGTTGGCTGGTGTAGCGACCAAGACATTTGTAATAGGAAGAATGTTCCCAGACAAAGTCCCGAGTGGTTTAAGGCAATCATGCTTTGGCCCAGAGCTCTGGAACATGCGCTAGTTCGAATCCCAGGAGGGATGACATTTTATTATAGTACTAGCTAATAGCCGGCGTGCGCTGCTACGCCTAAATAAATGAAAATTAGTTGAATAAGTGAAAGGAAAAATAATTATAAATTTATATTTTTAGATACCCCGTGCTGATTTCCCGGCGTTGCTCCGGAATCTACTTATCCCGATCTTCTTGATACAAATGAGATGAAATACGGAAATTAATGTGTTTTATGTTTAGTTAAATAAGTAAAAGGGAAAATTTATATCGTAATTATTTTTAGATACCCCGTGCTATTTACCCGGCATTGTCCGGGAATCTACTCATCCCGATCTTCTTGGCATAAATGAGGTGAAAGACGAAAATTAATGTACTTCTTATGATTAGTTGAATAAGTAAAATGAAAAATAATTATAAATGTATATCGTAATTATTTTAAGATTCGCCGTGCTGATTACCCGGTGTTGCTCGGGAATCTACTTATCTCGACCTTCTTGGCATAAATGAGCTAAAGGATAAAATTCGTTATTGTGAGTTATCCGTAAGAGAATACCCGCCATGCTTGCACAGGAATCTACGTACTTGTCTGGATCTTCTTGACATCAATGAAAGACAGAAATGGTTATTGTGAGTTATCCGTAAGAGATAAACATATTTTGTAGAGTTTTTTTGTTGAGATATTCAATTCTGTGTAGATTAATTTTGTGTATTTTTATGGTTTAGGCAGCGTAAGCCATTTAAGCGTCCAAAGAACTACATTTTTCACGTTTTCCACTACAAAGGGCGATTTTTAAGGGTGTAGGAATTGAGTATCACAACTCTCTTATAGCCTATGTTCATCCCGGGAATCTCCTGAACATTTTTCAAAAAGCCCCATCACTCTCGGATCAACGGTATGGCCGCGTATATAGTACAAACAATCAAACAAACATTAATTTATACCTATATGTATATTAGATTTCAGCAGTATCGTAAGGAATTTGGCTAGCTAAAATATGCATTTGCTCCAGAATGAAGAAACCAGTTAAAGATGTTTTTATTATATTTCACCGCTATACTGGCTGGACAATGTCACATGTGAACGTGAGATTAGCAGCTGGATGGCAGACCAAGGGCGTTCTAGACTTGTCACTGTACAGAATTTAGTTTTGCTATCTCAGATAAAATTCACATGATTTATTAACTAATGAATAACTAACGAACTCGCTGACACTATCAAACCCGTAGGTTCATGGCCACGTGGATATAAGCTGTCCGTAGATTCCTATTCTGAGCTAATATTTTATAATCATTCCCTGTATAATTAACGTCTCTTAAATCTTGGTTAACGCTATTCTCCTTCCTCATTATTGGCCTATCTATGGGCGCTTTAAATCTGATTTCCCTACAAGAAGTTTCCATGCCCTTCATTCGACGTCCATTCGTGTCACACGTGTTACCATTAAATATAGTCCTACACACTTTAAGTTGTTGGTTTGTTGTTACTATATCCCAGTATCATCTAGTTATTGTTTTGAAGTTTTATCCATTCAATTGTCTTTTACAAAAGGTTTACATAAATCTCGTTCAAAATTCTTGCTAATAAATACTGTATAAGCTATACAATATACAAAATGTGTATAACTAAGCATGTGAATTATTACTTTTTCATCGCCTCGTATAAGCCTTGCAATCCAAGACAGACTCAATGAAAAGCTGATAGTTGTTCTTGACATTGAAAAAAATATCAGCCTAATCTGACATGTAATTTTGCTATTGCAGTCTAATGTAAGATAAATCAACATTTGTAACCAAATAAAAAAGTGGAACAAACAAATCAACACATACTTAGGCTACAGTTTAGTTCAGTTTGATTAGCAGCTAGTGTTTTTTTTTTTTTCTGTTCAACACTAAATTTCGTGTAAAGTAATATGAAAATACAATATTGTAACGCATTTACTTTATCAGTTATCTCCCCATCCAAAAGTGGAGCTCTCAGCACTCATATTAATTGCTACAGAATTCATCATTGCTTACTATACTTTTCCTTCTGCACAACATGACATGGAAGTAGCTCTGACGTCGTACTGATAAATATAATTATGACGTATTGGATATAAAAATGATATTAAATATGTTCTTATACAGAGTTTATTTAGTAAGGAAATTACTATACATGATATAAACAATGTATAACTGAAAAATAAAATAAAGCGATAATTTAATCTGAGCATTTGAAAATAACTAAACAAACAGTTAATTAGATAAAATAAAAAAATATGTAGGTTTGTCAAACTATGTAATCAGTAATTTGTGGACTAGAACATTTAGAAAAAAAAGTTTGAAAAATAAATAAGTGTGCAATTTCTTCAACGTGATAATTATGAAAAAATTGTAGAAATATAATATATGTGTGTGTGTGTAATATTTTTAAAATCTTATTTGTAGCTTTTAAGTTAAAGATCGGTAAATGTGCAAAAATGTTTGTATTTCTTTTTTTCATTTTTTTCCTTTTCGGTATAACAATCACTTAAAAGAAATTACACGTAATAGAGCTCGAAAAGACAAAAAAGTCGTGTTGAGTTGAAATTAGTTATATTTTGCAATAAAAAGTAAATAAAAAAGTTTTCGTTTCTTAGCAATTAATTATCAAGTCTGTAATCATCGTAGAGACTTCATCTGGGGTTTAAATGGTAGCTTTTTATGACGTCTACGCTTAAAAAAATTGTATTGGTAACATTGATAACTTTCACCAGTGTTCGGAAAAGTGTAAAAAACAGGTGTCGCGAAAAAATGGCTCCCGTTTGGCCAATAATAGCCTCATAACTAATGTTCAAAGTACTTATTGTTCTTGAACAATTTTTGCTCTACAACCGCCACATAATCGAAAGTACGCAAAGTACAATTAAACATGTAAAGAACGATAAAAAAACCGGACTATTTCGATCGGGCTCGCCGCCCGCGCGGGAGGGAAAGGACCGACAAGGTGAGAGAACTCTCTCAATGCTTTTCAGTGCTTGGAACATCCGATAAAAATGTTTTTTACACAGAAAAAGTGAAAAAAATTACAGATTTCTAGATTTTTCACTTAAAAGCTATAAAACGGGTTTTTCGAAAACATACAGACAAATCAGACCATTAGAAATAGGAGCTTACCTTCTTTTTCTTCTTCTTCTTAAACATAATTTGTAGGATTTTCATCCTGTTTATTTCCAAAATCACTCCTCGGAGGAAGACGTATTGGATGTGCATGCACTGTCTATCCATCTCTTGGCTGGTCTTCCTCTCGTTCTTCTCCCGTCCATTGGTCTATCTTCTTTAGCTATTTTTGCAAGTCGGTTGTCTTCCATTCTTTCTATGTGGCCCTTCGAATATTTTCGTCTAGCTATAATAAATTTGGTTATGTCTTGAATATGACATTTGTCCCTAATTTTCTGTGTTGTGTATTTTATCAAATAATGTTTTCCCCTGAATAGTTCTTAAGATTTTCATTTCACATGAGGAGCTTACCTGAAATGAAAAATTAAAATCGTTTATTCTCCAAACTCAGCACGTGCTATTAAAATAAAACGAAGAAGGTATCCTCCATAAATACTTTAAATCGCTCTAGCATCCGCCATGTTCCATTTGCTACAATGTGTGTGTGTGACCTACAGTTTAATTAATTGTTAATTGGCATTATATTTTACAAGACACATTGATAATATGTATTTAATAAATTAATGGAAAAATGAATCAGTATACATGTTTAAATTTCTTTTAAATTCTACAATAACACTGGTCAACATGATTTTGTCTCATGAATACCAATAGTTTTACTTAATGCAGTTTTTTATCGTGTTTTCAAATATGTATTCGGAATTTCTCCATCATCCACAGTTTTGTTTTCTTTCAATTTCAATTAATGGATTTAAATAATTATTTTCTGCTTAAAGGGATTACGTCAAAATCAAAGTATACAGTGGTGTACTCTGACTTGCAATCAGCAATGAGACCAGTTCCACACTGCGAAGCTTCCGGAACATGTGACATAGATGAAGAGAGCTCAGTTTCTGATGGAAGTAAGGAAGAAGAAGAAACAGATTTTGGTGATACAACTTTTGAACAAAGCTGTTCAACTGAGCCTCATTTATTGATTTAAGAAGATCTTAACGATCTCATACGAGATTTAAAGTTACCCAAAAAACAGTCTGAAATGCTTGGTTCCCGGCTAAAAGGATGGAATCTCTCGGAAACCTTGCGTGATGTAGAAAAACCGATATCATATTTGAATTCAGGAGAAAAAATACTATCAGAATCACATATTTTTCTTTCTGAGACAAACAAAATTGTTGCTCAGTGTAATATGCAATAGATAATAACTTACAATTATGCATTATTTGTTTACACTGCACTCGGTCACATTTAAATAAGCCAGTGTAAGAAATTGAGTTTCTCCAAAGTAGGGCTTAACATAAGAAATATATAGTCCATAAACCAACAAAATCGGACCATAAATTTGACTTGCTGAATAATTATCTTAGTTTACGCAGTTTTTTGCGGGACGGACTTTTTAAAAAATCTTAAATAATTGCAATCAGCGATACAACTTTCTGAATAAGAATTACTTTTTAACAATCTTCAAACCAAATATTCTTAATACATATCGATCTTCGTGTAAAATGCAGTTAGGGAGCATGGTTATTCTATGAAGCCAACTCGCATTAGTTAGGGAGCATGGTTATTCTATGAAGCCAACTCGCAGTTTCCAAACTAATTTTCTCTCCTGGCACTTCATTACCATGTATCACCCATAATATCATCGGGGTAACTCCGCCTTCCAGGTGCCCCAACCTAAGAAATGGATTACAATTTTGCCAATGTCAAGACAGGAATTCAGAAATGTCATAAAATCTGATGTATTGGAAAAGGGGGAAAAAAAAAAACTTTAGTTCCAATAGGCAGAGTCCTTAACTTAAACTTAACCTACATTCCAGACCATGGGCAACCACAAGAATAATTCCCTGTTAAGGAAAAATGCCTATGGTATGACCGGAAATCGAACCCGGGACCTCGTGAACTGTAGTGAGAAACTCTGGCCACTAGCCCATGAGACAAATAATATTCCACGTTTATAAACTTCCCTTGATTATTTGAACCAGATTAACGAAAAATATTGGACAAAAATAACCTGACGAAGTCAGTAAGAAATCCGTATTGTTTCACAATACGTTTACATCATGGAAACAGTAGTGTAGCTTTTCCTAGCATCAATATACACCGCGGTTCTCACAAAATCCAAATAAACAATGCAGTTGCCCCGGAAATAAAAAGACTCGGGTCGGGAATACAAGATTATATTTTGTCTCTCTCTTTCTCGCATTGCAGCAGGTTACCTCGGCTTCCACTTAGACACGAGTTTTATACTCTCTGTCCCACTCTCACGTGTGCGTGACGAAGAGGTCGGGGACTCCCCAGGGGCCCAAGGGGATCGATTGCTGCAGAGCACCGTGCGCGGCGCCACCATCGCCATTTCGCTCCACACAAAATAACACACTGTGATTCTGTGCACCTTCCACATACTTTCTTATGAACTTATATATTGTTACTAGAATATCTTGATTTAACGAATTCCGAAGGAAAATGGGTATTGAGTTGGATCTCATAAAAATATTTTTGAATTTTTTTTACAAATCTTCATCGATCTTACTTATATATATGACACGAAAATAAAAATAAACGCCTGTGCTGGGATTTGAACCCGGGACCCCTAACTCTATACTTTAGTGACATAACCATTAGTCCCCAGGCTCCTAGCAAAAGCATTTATTTTTCATACATTATATATGATTCTCATTCACGAGAGGCAATGGTACATGGTACAACGGATTCAGTGCTATCTATGTATGCCTATATGACTGAATTCAAATACCTAGGAACAATAATTACAAATAGGAATGTGATGCACAAAGAAATTAAATATAGGCTCAATTCTGGAAATGCGTGCAATTATACATTACAGAGACTCTTGTCCCAACTCCTTTCAAAAAACATTAAACTGGAAATATATAAAACTATTATTCAACAAGTTATATTATATTGATGTGAAACATGGACTCTTACTTTAAGGGAGGCGAAAATATTACAAGTATTTGAGAATAAAGTTCATAGGAAAGTTTTTTGACGAACAGAAAGGCAAGTGGAGAAGACTACATAACAGTGAGCTAGGTCTAGATGATATTTATAGGAAATCAGATATTAATAAAAACAGTTAAGTCTAGCAGACTGCGATGAGTAGGACATGTGGCACGAATGGGAAATGAAAGAGGGGCATGGAAGCTTAAGGAAAATCAGTGGGAAAACTCCCAGTTGGTAGACCAAAAATGAGGTGGGAGAATATCATTAATAATGATTTGAAGAAAGTAGATTATACAGGGATATTGGAACACAATAGCTCAGGATAGGGATGTATGGAGAACTTATGTGTGCGCGGCAATGAACCTACGGGTTCGATAGTGCCAGTGAGTTATAGTTAAATACATAATTATAGTAGAGTGCGCTGTAGCGTAGTTGGTTTATGCAATACGCTACCGGCCGGAAGATCGGAGTTTCAAGTCCCGGTGGGGTCAAGATTTTTAAACTGACATTAACTCTCCTGCGGCACCATAGCCCTGCTGTCGACTAAGACTCTAGCGGAAATTAATACAAGACACTTGTTCTGGGGGTAAAGGCCGCCGCCACCAGGGCTGACATCCGGTGCTGATTTTCTAGGGAGTCAAAACCTCCTATTACCACAAGGACCTCCTATGGCCTATAGTAGGCTCACTTTACCTCTATAGTAGAATTTTATTAGAGTAAACATATGGTACAAATCAGAGTTATTTACATATGAATCGCACGGACAACAATCCGTGCGTGTTTTTGACAGCCCTTATTAATATCTCAGCGTTTAGTAATACTATGAAAACAATAATAAATAACATTACAATTACATTGCAAATTGAACATTTAAGCTAAGTAGTAGAATCGTTGATTATTAATAAGTAAACTTGATTTTATTTATTCACGAATGAGTGTTGATCTTACTTCCCATGCCTGGCCCGGAATATATATATATAAGGAAGTATTTTTGGGTTTCCGCGTCATGGATTGGCCTCTGGCCACTGATTCCGACGTTTCGATATGATCCCACATGCCATTATCAAGGAATGATATGTTTGAGTTACTGGTTTAGGTCTTATATAATTAAACACATTGAGTTTTCATCGGGGTCCTTTTCGGAAGCCGTACACCCATCGAAGGGTCGAACACGCTCCATGTTGGTCAACCGTGGTTTTCTCCATTTCTTCTACGCTGTTCTAGGGATGACATGGTGGGCAGCGAGAGCAGTTTTCCTTGTAAATGTTAATCTTTGCCAATCATATCGGCGTTCATAGAATGTGATCTCTCAATTTCTATTGCTTCCTTGTAGATTCTTGATTTTTCATGATCTATTTTAGCCAAAGTTGAAGATCCTGTGAGGTATATCTTGTGACCCTTCTGTTTCATGTGTTGTAGCAGAGTTGATTAGGTTCTTGACGATTTATTGCAGCCTTATGTTCTTGTATTCGGCAGGAAATTCGTCTGTTGGTACGTCCTACATATGTTTGTTCACATGAGGTGCATGATAATGGCATGTGGGATCATGTCAAAATGTCGGAATCCGTGGCGAGAGGCCAACTTTGAATCCATGAAGCGGAAAAAAATCTTAATCATACCCATATCCACTAAAATCTACAATAATATATATATATCATGTTTAACACGTAAACACATCTTCGAGTGCCCAATGGATTAATTATTTTCTCCAGTCTTATAACTCAATTTTCTTATCTCTTATTCTTCTTTCTATCACTTCATATTTTACCCTGAAACCAAGTAGTATTTTGTCTCCCTTTCTTCAAGTTCTCGGCTAGTAGTCATTCCAACTTCTTCTTCTTCTTTCTTTTTTTTACATAATCCAATGTAGAATTTTTTTTTATTTCCATTTTAGATCTTTTCATTACATTGTTTTTAATCTTGTCTCTTTTTTATATTAAATCTGATTTTCTCTAAAAGTCCGTTACTACAGATAATAATTTAGAATTTGTTTGGATTATATATATATATATAGACCACCGCTGTGGTCTCGAGGTAGCGTGCTACCTTGTCACGCAGCGAGCCCGGGTTCGATCCCCGGTCGGGGCAGTTTTTCTGGGTGAGGTTTTTATCGGGGTTTTTCCTCACCTGTAAGACAAATGTCAGGAAAACTATAAGGCCCAAACGGTCCCCGAAATCATATGGCCATCATCAGCCTTATCATCATCATCATCATCCTTCACCGGTGTGGAAAGCAACGTGAAGCTACCACACCTACAATCTCCTAGTAAAGCTGCAAACATAGCATGAAAATGCTATGATTGCAGTGAAGGACCTGCCTTCGGGCAGAATTACTATGGATGAATATATATATATATATATATATATATATATATATATTAAATGTACCCATTTAATTAACGCAATAAATTTCAATAAATTCAGATATAATTATCAGATATATATTTTTTATTGTGAGCTCTCTTTACAGCTGACTCCCCTTAAGAATCTACGCAGTTGGTTTTAGCGAATTTCGAATGAAAATATTGAGGTTGTTGTCATGAAAATATTTTTTTTTAATTCTTAGAAAAAAATTGCGTACCTTTATCGATCATACCTATTAGATAGCGTAAATAACCAAAACAAATATATATATATATATATATATATATATATATATATATATCGTGTTTAATTCCCGATTGCGACATATATTTTTCTTATATATTTTTTCGGAACCAAACTCCGTATATAGATCATTAAGAGTTTTACCAGAATCTGCGAAATCAACCATTGGGAGTGGGGTTTATGTGAAAACCGAAATTTAAAAAAGTAGCTCTAGCTGCCATGTTCGTTTTCGCAACTATATATGCGATTTAATTAAGGACATAAATATATATTCTGTAAATCGAAAAAATCGGACCATAAGTTCATTTTTCTTAGGAATTCACTTAGTTTACGCAGATCCTGCATGTAGCCTTTTACTTTTTGGAAATAATAATAATAATAATAATAATAATTTATTTTAGCTGGCAGAGTTAAGGCCATAAGGCCTTCTCTTCCACTCAACCAGCGAATAGTAAAATTATACAAAAATTACGTATATATTACAATTTTAAGATATTAAAATACAGACTAAACAAAATACAATGACGATGTGATCTAATACTAGCTAATACTAACAAAAACATAGAATATAATAAAATTAAAATGATATAAAATAAAGTAAGTAGCTTCCTAGATGATTATTAATGGAATGCTCTATATAGTTATGCAGTTAATGTTTTCATTGTGTCGAACTTAAGATATTAGTTAATTTGGATTTATATAATGATAGCGATTGACAGTCCCTGACATGACTGGGAAGTGAGTTCCATGCTCTAGCCATAGATATTGTGTAAGATTCAGAGTACAGACAGGTCCTGTGTTGTGGTATCAAAAGTAAAGAAGAGTCTTGTGATCTTGTTCCTAAATTGTGATGAGCCGATAAATGTTGAAAACGTGTTGTTAAATAAGTTGGTAAATATGTGTGTGCAGAATTTGGAATAGTAAGGTATGTGAATATAACGTTCTTCTGTCATTTAGGTGTAGCCATGATAAGGCCTGAAATGAAGGAGACACATGGTCATAACGACGAAGATTGAATATAAATCGAATGCACGCATTATGAGCACGCTGTAGTCTGTCAGATTGATCAGTTATCAGATTAGTCAGTAATATGTCGCAGTAGTCGAAGTGTGGCATTATAAGAGTCTGTACAAGTATTTGTTTTAATTTTGTAGGAAGGAAGTTTTTAAAACTATTTAGGGAGTGAAGAATTGAGAACACTTTCTTGCAGGTATTATTCACCTGGATTTTCCAGTCTAGGTGTTGGTCCATATAGATACCCAGATTTTTTACTACTGAGCTGTGCGGGATATTTTTCTCATTTAGGAGAATGGTAGGGATATTTTCGTAATTTATAATGCTTTGGATTCGCCGATGTCCTATAATTATGCACTGTGTCTTGTCAGTATTTAGATTAAGTCCATGTTTCTTCGACCATTGGGAAATTGAGTCTAGGTCACTATTTAATTTGTCTAGTGTGTCATGTACATCGTCAGGATGGGAGTGAATGTAAATTTGCAAATCGTCAGCCTATAGGTGATGTCGACAATAGGTAAGTCTAGTGGATATATCGTTAATATAGATAGAGAACAGAAGTGGCCCTAACACTGAACCTTGTTTGACGCCACCCTTCAGTGATAGCCAGGATGAGGAAAGTTCTGCATTGGACACACATTGCTGGCGACCATGAAGATAGGATCCAAGCCAGTTAACAGCATTGTCCGAAAGATTCAGAGTGCGTAATTTTGCTATTAATATGTCAGTGTCAACAGTGTCGAAAGCTTTGCAGAAGTCCAAGAGTGTAAATATTGTCATGTGGCCACTGTCCATTGCTTCACGCGCATCTTCGGTAACTTTAAGAAGTGCGGTTGCCGTACTATGGCCTGTCCTAAAACCTGATTGGTATGGGTCGAGTATGTTATGAGTGTTAACACACGACAAACAATTAAAATGGTATGGTCAAGTAGAAAAAATGACAGAAGGCAGATTCCCACGTGTCATGGCGGCTAGCTACTAACACGCACAAGTTACGCTCCAGGTTTTAAGTTATTTTTCAGCAGGTGCCTTCGTTATTTCATAGCTAAAGTTGTATATTCGTAGTGAGTTTAAGTTTAAATTTATATTAGTTAGTGTCAAAAGTGTGTACATTTAACAACATGGGAAAAAACACACGTAATTCTAACAATGATTCGACAAGTTCTACGGAGGAAGCTGTGAAACGTGTGGTGAAAGAGGCGCTACAGGATCCCGGCACTCTGCAGGTGTTTGTGTCCATGTTGCGGGACCAGGTAGTGGCGGAACTGCAGAAGACCATCCAGGACAACACTAAAGTAATTGAGGATCTGAAAAAGACCCTCGATGAAAAAGACAGAAGATTGAGTGTTAGAAAATAAAATAGACGACTTAGAACAATACCAGAGACGTCAATGCCTCAGGATTTTTGGTGTAAAAGAAGAGGCCGGAGAGGACACTGACCAGAAAGCCATCGAGGTGGCCAAAAAAATCGGTGTCGATTTATCAGTGACTGACATTGACAGAAGTCACCGTGTTGGTGTTAGTAATGCTGAAAGACCGCGGGCTATAATAGTGAAATTTGTTAGTTACCGCAAGCGCAGTGAAGTTTTTCTAACCAAGAAAAGTTGAAAGGAAGTGGGGTCACTTTCGCGAGGACCTAACGAAGTGTCGCTATCGCCTGCTACAAGAGAGTATACAGAAATACGGTATTCAAAATGTATGGACAATGGACGGTGCCGTCATAGCTAAAGTGAATGGCGAAAAACGCAAAATTAGATCTTCTACGGATATCAACTAGATAGGACCTGAGTGTAAAATATGTTTACTTTGTCTTTTCTTTGCTAACAATTATATTGTTAATTTATTTCTAATTTAGGTAAGTTTTAAGTTTATTATTTTTTATTTAGGACAACTTACTTGTTTATTTTAATTTAAGTTCTTTGTTTAGCTAAATTATTTTAATTTTATTAGAGTTATTACAGTACATAGTTTATTTTTACTTTCTGCTATTGGCAACATTGAGCTGACAAATGAAGACATGTTTGCAACCTCTGACTCACTCACCTTCTCCAATCACCCTCTTATTGTGCAGACAACTTTTAACGCAGGTAGCAACATTCCTCAATCCCAACCATCCCCTCCAACAACAAATACTACTAGTCTACTTAAGAATGCATTTTCTATTGATAAATCATCACTTAAAATCGCTCACGTAAATTCACAAAGCATTCTGTCCCACTTTGATGAGTTTGAAACCATATTTTCATCTCTTGGACTGAGCGCCATTTTAATTTCGGAAACCTGGCTGACCCCTTCCATACCTTCGTCCCTTGTTCACCTAGACGGATATACATTGCTCAGAAATGACAGAATAGATAAAAGAGGTGGAGGAGTTTGTGCCTTTATATTAAATGAGCTTAATCCAAGAATTGTCCACAAGTCCCCTTCTGTATATTCCGCTCGCCCCGAGTTCTTATTCGTAGAAATTCAAGCCAGTCTAAAAAAATGTCTCTTATGCATTGTATACAAACCTCCAAAAATAAGGCACCTTTCGGATCTAGAAAACGCTCTGAACGATTCATTACCTCATTATGAACACGTTATTGTCGCAGGCGATTTTAATACAAATCTTCTTCAGACTGACTCACCAGCCATACAACTTAAAAATATGTTCCAAAGCTTAAATATGACAATTGTTCCTTTCTCTGCCACACATCATACTGCTAATACCGACACTCTACTGGACTTAATAGTGACTACACATCCACAGAAAGTACTGTCATATGGACAAATTCCTGCGCCCGGCATATCTGCTCATGACATTGTATTCGTAGAATACTCACTCCAATGTCCTAAAAGACGCTCTAAATTGATTACGTACAGAAATTTACAAAACATAGACGATACTAAACTAAAATCAGACGCTTTAGAACTACCTTGGTACACAATATGGAATCTTAGATCAGTTGATGAAAAAGTAGACACATTTAATACACTGATATTACAACTATATGATAGACATGCACCAGTAAAAACCCGACGATTTTCCCGCCCCCTGCACCCTGGATGAATGACTCAATACGTGAACTTATGTCAAAACGAGACAAAGCATACCGAATATACAGACGACATAAAAATGACGAGAACTGGCAACTGTACAAAACAACTTAGAAACACAACTACACAAACTATACGCAATGCCAAACTACGACACGCCCACAGTATAATCGGACCTGAAATAAGTGCACGGGACACTTGGCGAAATCTCCGTGCAATGGGACTTAGACAGTTGAATCCCTCAACTGACTCTATAGACATTTCTGTAGATGACTTAAATGAACATTTTACCTCAATACCCATGACACCTCCAGACAACAAGACTAAAACAGACATTCTTAAAGACTTATCCCCATCCCCCCATATAGGAAGAGATAAATTTTACTTTTACGACATTTCGCCTATAGACGTTAAAAAAGCACTCAAGCGGATTAAATCCAATGCACAAGGAACAGATAACATCAGCATTTTAATGCTAAATAAAATCATTGACATTATACTACCTACAGTGACTCATATTTTTAATGCTTCCCTTATAACTTCTATCTTCCCTACTGTATGGAAACAGTCTAGAGTTCGGCCTATACCAAAAATAAGTACACCTGCTAACTGTAATGACTACCGACCGATTAGCATCCTTCCGACATTATCTAAAGCCCTGGAACATATTGTACATAAGCAAATGACTGAATATCTCCAAGAAAATCACCTCCTTGATCCTTATCAATCCGGCTTTAGATATGGTCATAGCACAACCACAGCTTTGCTAAAAATTACTGAAGATATTCGTGAAGCCGTGGACAGACGTCAATTGACTCCTTTAACCTTACTTGACTTCAGCAAAGCTTTTGACACAGTAGACCACGACTTACTTATGATAAAGCTCAAGCACCTACACTTGTCTGACAGCGCTGTATCCTGGTTCGACTCATACCTGCACGGTCGTCAACAATACGTTTCATTAAACTCTAGATCTTCGTCTTGGCGCAACGTGCCGGCTGGAGTCCCCCAGGGCAGTGTTCTCGGATCTCTTCTTTTCTCAATCTACATAAATGACTTCCCAACTGTACTAAAGCACTGCCGTTATCACCTCTACGCTGATGATCTCCAAATTTACCTACATTCACCTCCTCATTCTCTCTATAACAGCTTGACAAAAATGAATGACGATCTCATATCCATCTTTAACTGGTCTTCAAGTATCGGTCTAAATCTAGATCCTAACAAGTCACAAGTAATTCTAATGGGACAACAAAGACTGCTTACAACCTTTGACATATCTACACTACCAAACATTACTATAAATAATATAATCATCCCTTATTCTTCTTCAGTAATAGATCTTGGACTACATCTAGACGCAAATTTAACCTGGCAAACACAAGTGAAACACATATGTAAAAAGACTTTCTCCATCTTACATTATCTTAGACGTTTAAAGAATTTTCTCCCAGTTTCGTTAAAACAAATCCTTGTGCAGAATCTTGTGTTACCACACTTCGATTATTGTGACATTATATATAATGATCTAAACTATGACTTGTCGCAGAGACTGCAGCGTGTTCATAATGCTTGCGTTCGATTCATTTTCAATATCCGCCGTTATGACCATATTTCCGAACACTTTAATAACCTCTCTTGGCTCCGTCTTACTGACAGACGTAAATTGCACTCTCTTTCGCTACTTTTCAAGCTTCTGAATTCCTACATCCCTACTTACCTGGCGTCTAGATTTGAGAAGTTATCCTCTTACCACAATATTGACACTAGATCACAAGATAGCAGTCTGCTAACAATTCCTCTTCATAGCACTTCCTCCTATTCTACTTCCTTCACAGTAGCCTCTGCCCGCTCCTGGAATCTCCTTCCTCAAGATATCAGGGGTTGCCGCACACTTGGTACCTTTAAGTCACGCTTATACAGTTACCTGTTGTCTAATAATTAATTTTTCTCTATTTATTTAATTTTATACTATGTCATTAATCTTTTCCTGTTTTTTATATATATTGTACATATTATATATTTAATTCGTTAAATTTAGAGTAAATCAAAATACATTATAAATATTAATTGTATTGTATTCATAACTTGTAATCGTTTATAAATATATCTTGTAATTTAGATTTAAGACTATTTTTTGTTTGTATTTTTTTTAAACCTGGTTGAGTGGTAGACAAGGCCTTAAGGCCTTAACTCTGCCAGGTAAAATAAAGCTATTATTATTATTATTATTATTATTATTATTATTAATACTAGAATTGATGCCACTTAGTAGTAGAAGAAGAAGAGGACGGCCGAAAATAACTTGTATCGATGGTATTTTGAACAGCATGAGGGAAAATGGATTGAATGATGGAGACTGGAATGGCAAAGATGTGGAGGAGAATGACGTTACATTAATTGGGCGCAGGAAGATGATGTGAAACGTTCTGAAACCTGCTAAATAAAATAAAAAATAATAATACATGGGCTAATAGAATAAGTAAAATGTACAAAACTATAAACAATTGAATCCTATTCTACTTTTAAAATAAAATATAAACATTAAAGTGAAGACACAGCTAAAAAAAATACGGTTCTATGTTACTTCTTCTTGAAGATACTCCATGAAGAAGAAATGAAATGGAAGCTTGAAGTATACCGTTAAAAAAATAAATTCTCTACGCTAGTTATATAATATTGCGGCAGGTGGCAGGTGCGGAGGGATAAACCATTTCTTCAGGCTTTGTTCATAATTCAAAATCTCTCTTAACATATATTTGGCGAAGCTACATCAGATATATCATCTAAAACCAAAAAGACGCAACTATAGCGATAAAAAAACAGTAAAAATTTTATTCACTTTTCGGTTCAAGTTTTTATATATCTTCATATACAGTATATGGGGATGTTGTAGGATCTCGACACTTTTTCATGAACGATTGGTCATAAGAGGAGGTGTGTTTTTCGTTAAAAAATATTATATATATGAGGAGCTTACTTTGAAAAGTCTCTTGTCCATTTTGATAAAGTTTATGGCCGCGGTGGACTAGTGGTTATGCTCCTTGCCTCTGGTTCCGAGGGTCGCGGGTTCAAACCCGGCCGCGGTTGATAGTTTTTTTTAGGATTGAAAAATCAAAGGAGCCAGTCCTCCGGGAGGGACTTTAAGCCGTGAGTCCCGAATTTGAAGACTTTTAGGCTCGTAAAAGATGCTGAATAAAAATGCCTCTAAACAAAATTTACCGATCTCGAACATCCTAATAATACACCGTGTCCCATTCGAACCTCCCACATTTTAATTAATCATAACTCTCAAAATAGGCGGAATTATGAAATGAGGTTGGTATTAAAAGAAAGAGAAACTCAAACAAATGTTTTTTTATTCATCATCATCCAGCGATTAAGCCTGTTGGCTCGTTCCGGTTTCATGAAAGCTAGAATTGTTAAAATTGTTCAGACCATCTCCTGTGTGGGCGTCCATCATTTCTCCTTCCGTGCAGTTTATAGGCCTATGTTATACTAAATGTTCTCATGAAAGCAACCGGATTGTTTGTTTTTATTGTTACAGTTAATTCACCTGTCGCATGTTGGACAATAATGCCATAAAACAAAATGACGAGCACAAACTGTTTTCTGGTATGCAGAGACGAAGTCAATAATTACAGTGCAAAGAAATTACCAGAGAGAATATGGAGGAAATGCACCTGATGGAAAGACCATTAAGGCATGGCTTCAGAAGTTTCTGGCGACTAGAAGCGTTAAAAAATAATCAAGAGGTGCTCATGCACGTGTTTCAGAAGAAAAGATTGAAGAAATGGTGCACATATAGAGGTGTTTTAATGTGTGTCAATGAAATTCTTTGGTTTTCTGTTTCGTATAGTACCAACTTCATTTGATAATTCGCATACTTTGTTAGTTATGATTAATTAAAATGTGGGAAGTTTGAAAGGGACACCCTGTACTTTAGTTGCCTGCTAGATGTCTCATTGAGTCAGTGTTTTGACTGCATGCCATTTATGACATCTTTGGGCAAAAAGGTAATTAAAATGAACCTCGTCTATTAACTCATGACTAGGGCTGAAAAAACGTATTGGTTATAGCCTAGGCTGCATCGTACTTTAGACTGCTATGTTTACAAACTGCACATTGACACGCGCTGCTCGGGACAGACTTCTAGTACTGTCCGCTTTGTGTAGGAATGGACTCATCTTTGCACAATTTTTGTTTCAGCATTCTGATACAACCACACGTCACGTAAACAGGTCTATTACTGAGGAGAGTCGAACATACACACTCTCCGCTCCGAGCAGGCAGTGGAGACGCTAGACAAAGACACGCATTTTGTAAACAGTGTGTATAGAAATTAGTTACTATCCTGATACCGCTACTTTTTTTTCAGCCCTACTCATGACAAAGGAGAGGCTATGGCTCAACAATGGGCTATGCCATTAATCATCATATTGGTAATAACAAGAAACAGTTTGATTGCAATAGCCACGTTTAACACAAGTTTGTAGTGATTTAAAATACGTTCTGAAGCCAAATTATGTCATTCATTCATAGATTAATCTAGAAACAATGTAGGTACATAAAAAACAGTTTGGTGTACAAGAGACTTTTGAAAATGAACTCATACACTCAACAAGTATTTGAAATAAATAATATCAACACAAATAGAGAGGGAGAAGGCAAAGAAAAAATGGTGGAAAGAAAAATAACAGAAATAAAAAATGGCTAAAGAAATTTAATTGTTGTAAATTTTATTTCTGGTTTAATTATTTGAAACGTTGTAAATGCTCAACTAAAATTTTGCAGCTTTCAATTTTATCCAAATTCATATTTTTTTTTATTTTGTCATTAAGGAATTCGATCTTATTTTTCTTACTGAAATTGGCCTATTACATGACGGTCGGTACAGATATTTTTAAAATTCGACTTCCAGGTAAACATCCATTCCTAATGGTCACTTTTTGCTGATTTTCGGAGAATAACTTTCTAATATTGTCTCAATGCCGAACCGAAAAAAAAATTGCAGCAGCTAGAACCGATTTTTTAATTTTCGCTTCAAGTTAAACCTCACACTTAATGGTCCGATTTTTCTTGTTAACGAGCTTAATTTTACTTTTCTTAATTTATTGTTACATGCTGAACTTGTAATATTTTAATGATATTGTGAAAAGAAAAATTAATGTCTGAATCAGGAATCCAACCGTGTACCTCTAGTTCTCCAGACTAGTGTGCAGTCCACTACACCATTCTAGACCTGGCACAAACATTAGCAATTCTTCCCACATATACAAATCTATAATTCTCGTTTCGTCCGCTTTCAGGTAGGTGCCACTGCCATCTCCAACGGCCGGCTTATGTTAAGTAACATCGTTTACTACTTGTAAAAAGTGGTGTAAAATTATCAAATATAGATACTTCAAAACGAAGCCGACCGTTGGCGATGGCAGTGTCACGTACCTGACAGCGGACGAAATGAGAATTATAGATTTGTATATGTGGAAAGAATTGTTAATGTTTGTGCCAGGTCTAGAATGGTGTAGTGGGATGCACACTAGTCTGGAGAACTAGAGGTCCACGGTTCGATTCCTGGTTCAGATATTAATTTTTCTTTTCACAATATTATCATAATATTATAATATGATCCATTATTGGAACTGTGTTAAAATAACAGTATTGGAAAATAGTGGAATGCAGGCTTTCACGGCCGGTAATCATGGTAATAAAAGATTCCGGGCTATGTGGCCGTGGTCTATAACTGGCGTTTCTTCCAGTTATAGACCACGGCCACATAGCCCGGAATCTTTTATTACCATGATTACCGGCCGTGAAAGCCTGGAAGAAACGCCAGTTATAGACCACGGCCACATAGCCCGGAATCTTTTATTACCAAGTATTGGAAAATGTTAAATAATGCTGAACTTGGTTGCAAAAAAAAAAATGCACCCGCTAGAGCGTTAACAGACATACACTGAAAGATAGCCGAAACAAATTATGGCTTGTATTCTAAATGGACGTTGAAATTTGGGAAAATCTAAGAAGCAGTGAAACAAGATCGTAACATATCCCCTAGGTTCTTTACCTTAATACATGCTTTCCACTTTACAGCAGTTTGCCTTTGATTCCTGCTTTCCAGAGATTCCTGTCTTCCCATTGTCCATCTTCCATACCCCTCTTCATCATGGCATCATATATTCCCTCATAGCATGCTCTTCTACTTCTCCCCCTCTTCCTTCTGCCTGGTACCATCCAATCCAACACCTGTTTAGGCACTGGTCTTCCGACATCCGTTGTACATGTCCATACCAATGTAGAGCTGTCTTTGTTATCCTATCGATAACAGTTTCTTGTGCATCCATTTCTTGTCTGATATAGGCTATGTATTTCGAATATGTTGTAGCCTGGATATTCTCATACTTCTCCGTAATCCATCCATTTCTGTCGCCAAGATTCTTTTCTGCATCCTTTCATTTATTGTACAGCTTTCTGATCCATATGTAAGTATACTTTCTATTATTGTCTGTATAATCTCCCTTTTTTTGTTTTTCTGGTCAAATTTCTATTCCATAAAAGACCATTCAGGGATCCAATCGCCTTCCTTGCACAATTTACTCTGTTAATAATATCGTTTTCACAAGTACCAGATTTATCTATTAAAGATCCAAGATATTTAAATTCTTCAACACGTTTAATTATCATATTATTTATTTGTAGGTCTTCTGAATTTGGTCCAATTACCATACATTCTGTCCCTAGGTTCTAATACTTAAAAAAGATGATGTATGGTACCTACACTCAATTTCGCCATAATTAACTACTTGCATATTTTTTAAATGTATAATATTACATTCCATTAACACAGTTTAACCTTTCACCTTATATGTAGGCCTACTTTTACGTGCGTAACGCCACCCGGGCCTTACAGTGACACGATCTGTCGGGAGAGGGATTTTAACTATATATCCCACAAACACTTATTTTTTTTAACCACATGGAGAGCCTCCCCGAATGAGTGATCAGCTCAATGTCAGGGCCTCCTCCGAGACAACACAACATTAAGACGAAACACACCATTCACAAACACATTCATACTAAACTTGGCGAATATGATAATGATTATTATGATAGCCGGATGATGTTCGGTAACCGTTTGGTGTTTAAAGTTTACTGACTTTTTGTCTTACAGACGAGGAAAAAACCCCGAAAAAAAAAACATTACCCGTTCAAGCTTTTCCCAGCCGTGGATCGAACCTGTGTACCCTGCATACTAGGTAGTGACGCTACCCTGAGACCATAGCGGTGGACAAAATCTATAATATAATATTTTAAAATTTAAAATTATTACCTTGTAAATGGAAATCTTAAACACACAATTCCTGAAAAACTTTTCTTTAAAATCCGCACTATTGACTGATAAAAAAAAGTAATATATATCAAATAGCGAAATTGGTATAATTACATTTTGTCTCTAATTCCGCTACTTAAGATCATAATGATTTTGAGGACCACAAATAATTTTTATGATAAAATTAGAAGTGAAATGTACACAAATTAATCTTTTAAGTGGTGCGTTACGTAGGCCTATACTTACTTGATTTAACTATGATTATGATAGATACCCGTACGTCCAGCTCGGGACATGTGTGCTCCCCTAGTGTAAAGTTCCTTAACCACACTAATGTAGTTACGCTTATTTCCTTATAAATGTAAGTGAGTGACATGTGGTTAGTATATCGCCTCGAGGAGGCATCTAGTAGGAAACTAAGGTATTAGGCTCCTACTTGGATTGAAGAAGATCTGCTAGATTTTACTCAGAGACTTTCTTATTCAGTCTTGAATTTTTTTTAATGAGCCTCTAAATATACAGACTCGGGACCTATGACTTAAACTTCCTCTCGGAAGACTTGTCCTTTAGAATTTTCCTCCTAAAATCAACCCGCGACCATCAGGAATAGACGCAACGAACATAACCACTCGATTATACTATAAGTTACAATATTAATAAATCTAGTAGTAAAACCCTTTAATTGTTAGTGACAGTATTAAAATTATAATACGACAGTAGGGAGATTATATATGTGACGTCACAGGCGGCCTAGTGGCGGCCCGGTCTGCGGGGGGTCCCCTGCGGGGGGTCGCAACAGGTGGTCGCTGACCAGTGTCCACTCTTCGCGGGGGGTCAACAGGTGGTCACTGACCAGTGTCCACTATTCGCGGGGGGTCAACAGGTGGCCATTGACCAGTGTCCACTATTCGCGGGGGGTCAACAGGTGGTCCCTGGCCAATGTCCACTCTTCGTGGGGGGTCCCTGACCAATTGACCAATATTCGCGGGGGGTCCGTGACCACTGATGGGTGCTGACCACTCTAAGGTGTTATTGATTGATTTTATTGATTTAATTGATTTAATTGATTGATTTAATTGATTTTACCCCCCTGCAGAGAGCGTTGTCTATAGGCCGCCTGTGACGTCACATATATAATCTCGTTGTGGATTAATGACTTAAGTAGCATATGTCCGCATACGCTGCTTGTTAAAAGTGGATTTTTTGCGCAAAAGTGCATTATGTATACTTTTTAATTTTATACATTTAACCGCCTGCAGAGAGCGCGCAAGATGTCCGCTCACACCTCCCACTGCGTGAAAAAATAACACGTGTCATATACTTTAACCATGTTTTAAAAATAATACCTGGCTTTACAAATGTACCACAAGCAGACAAGCTCGTGAATGCGCTAACGACTGCATCACTTTTTACAACATCTGTGGAAAAGGTATGTAATACGAATATTGTATTTATTAAGAGAGTAAATATAATACAAAACAACGTTTTAAGATATGTTTGTTTTTTTTGCAGAATATTGGTCACCTATTTAATTAACTGAAGACGAAAATAATACGTAAAATGAAAAGAAGTGATTTTGAGGGTTTAATATATTACGGCAACAAGACTTATAATGAAAGTTACGTAAAAAGATTTAAAAAAAGTGAATGGAACAGTTTAAAAACTTTAACATGTATAATGGTGAAAAGCGTATTAATTTGCGAAAAGTACAAAAGCGATATTATTTGCAAAATGTGCAGTTCGTGCTATGAAAGTAAAAAACATTATGAAAAATGGTCATATGCTGAAAAATGGGAAAAAACAAAAAAAATTGTGTTTTGTGAAGAACTATGTTTTAAGCAGCTGCCTTTAACACAGCGACAAACAGACGTTTACGTATGCGATATTTGTAACAACTGCCTCATATTAGAACTTTTTGTGTGTAAATAGTAATTTTAAAAACCGTATTTTTCAGTGTTAAAAATTATATAAGTGCGATTCAAATAAAAATGTTGTAAAATTTAGTAATTGAAATATGTTATTTACAACTGAATTTTTTAAGAAAATTAAATAATAAGTATTTTCAAAAAAATTAGTAAAATAACATTTTTATCATAAGTATTTTACATTTTTATATATATATTTTCTTACAAAATTCAGTTTTTATATTTCCTTTTTTAAATAAAACCTAGGGTTGGGTTCGTTTTAGGATTACCTGTGGGTGGGCATTTACCTTATTATTTCCTTTGTGGGTATATAGAAAAAGGTAAGTATAAAATTGTTACTTATTTTGTCAACTTCATGCATGAACGTTAAATAAAAAAATTATCCATTATTAAAAATAATATTTAGCCGTAACAATAAAAAAAAGGCTGCCAGATAGAGGATTCGAACCTCTGCTCCCATTGTGGGACCTAGGACTTAAGCCTAGCGCCTTAGACCGCTCGGCCAATCTGGCTGTTAATTTTCATTCCATATTTTTTCTGTTAAAACTCGAGTTTATGAAACTTGTTTTATTACAAAGAACTTTAGTCGGCTTGTACACGTTAAAAACAAAAAAAATAGAGTGGTGCCTAACTGTATGATGTCTGCACACACCTCCTACTGTGTGAATTAAAATAACCAATGGCTGGTGTGGACGCGTTTGATTGTTAAAAAAAAAAGAACGATGCATGCATAAGTTAAAATAAACTCTTATTAGTATGATATATATTTTAAATTACGTTACAATTAACCGTCAGTTTTTATGTGAATACTGTGAAGCATTGTTTAAACAGGCATATAGCATACAAACATCGAAAAAAAAGAATACATTTGCAATAAATACATCCCCTGTAGAGTTATATATTGTCGATAATTATAAAAAAATGTCATCTGCAAACGTAAATTTTGTATACTTAGGTAATAATTTATTTGCAAAAATTATTTTAAAGGGTGTAGCGGTGGAAAAATACAATATGTTTACCGAACCTACAATTAATAGAATTATTGCAGAGGATGGAAAAGTACGAGTATTTATAGATATACACGGTTTAACTTTACAAAATATTAAATTACAGTTGGAAATTTACAATGCTGAGGCAAAAAGCTGTGATATTAGAATTGCAAAGGAGGATGGTGAATATGAAGACTACCGCATAACACAAAACGTGGAAAACATTAGATCTTTTGGTAATAAAGGAGACTTTGTGTTGGTTACAAAATCGGATAATAAAGCATGGTTGTTAAAAAATATATACGGACATTGTAAATTGCGAATAACAACATGGTCGCTACATACGGAAACATGTAATGTATTAAACACTCGTTATTGCGGTATGTTTATAGATAACGCTCAAACTTTAGGTGTTGTAGGGCGTACCGAAACAGATGGGGGTGATAATGGACGTACCGAAACAGATGGAGGTGCAAGTGCAGCACATTTTGCAGTTATGGGAAAACCTAGCCAAAATTTTACTCGTGCACCTTTTATTAAAAGATATGAAAAATCTAAATACAGCACAGAAATTTTGTTTTTCATTTGCTAATGAAACTTTTACAATGCGTGGTGGTTTTTTATTGATGTGAATGTAGAATGTGATTTGTGGCTGTTGAAGTCACGTGTTTTACACACTGACCAGTTATAAAACACTCGAATGCGGTATATAGCCGGTAAGCTGTGCGGCAGTGGGCAGTTGATTTCGCTGATACGGTTAAATAACAGCACGCAGCAACAATGGCTACATGCGCAACAAAAAAAACCAGAAAAATTGCACCTAAACCGTCAAACACTGAAATTGGAAGTGTAGGGGAAAACACGTCGCAAAATATGTGGAATAATTATGCAGCCGCAGATTTAACAAATATTTTAGAGCAGCAAACATCATTTTATCAACAACCGCTAGAGGGGCAACTTTATATTGACCAACCTACGCAGCAAGTGCAATTATTGGAACATCCGACCCAAGCATTAAGTTTTAATAGTACTCCTATTAAATCCACATTAAAGCGGTTGAGTAATACAAATTACAAAAATCATAATAAAACAAAATCATTAAACCAACTACAAATTAACACGCCCTACGAAATAGAAGAGGTAAGATCTGTAAACACAAAATTTGGTAGGCGTGTTATTTTGGATTTTAAAAATGGTGACAGTGTGTTTTTACCTGAAAGATATGGCAAACTTAGCGAAGATCAAATTCAGCAAATGAATGAGCAAAAAATATCAATGGTGTATGGCGGAAAAGTGGTAAATGCTAACGGTTATATGTGTCACAATATCCAGTTTGTTTAAAAAACAATGAATTCGATTTTTCATCGTGAGACGTGTGACGGGCAAAAACATTGGATTTCATGCTCTAAACCCCACACTTGGGACGTATGCAGTGATTTTAGATATTGTAATAAATATTGCGAAACTTGCATAAATAATGATAGCAAATTAAATCCAACACCGAATTATGAATGTGTAAAAATTAATATTAGATTTCATAGTGAAACGTGTGATGGTGAAAAACATTGGATTTCATGCTCTAAGCCTAAATTTTATTATTTTTGTCATGATTTTAGGCATTGCAACAAAAATTGTCAAATTTACATAAACAATAAAGAAAATTTAGATCCTATAGGATTATATGAAATAAAAAACAATGTGGATACCAAAGAAGAAGACATTTGTTAAAAGAATTAAATATACAGGAACAGCGTGTGGTGAGTGTAAAAATATAACTAAAATTCACAGCGTGTGGTTTCAAGCATATGCGGCAGTTGAAAATCATTGGGATATTAGTCGCTCTCCATCATTCAACATAGTTGCAGTGTTTTAGCATCTCACAAAAATAATGTCAAATCAAAAAGCGTGCTGGGCGCCTAAGCGGAAAGCACCCGCTTCAAAGTCTAAGTCTAAGTGTTGCAAAAAATTAATTTTTGATGACTTCGAACTTGATGAAAGCATTAAAACGGAAATTAAAGTATATTCGGCAAAATCTAAAAAACTTATTCAGCAAAAGTTGACGCGCGACACATATAGGACGATAAGCGGTGCCAACCAGCTTCATTCGGAATTGACCAAAGTGTTTCCATGCGGGCAGCAGCAAAAGTTGTTTGCAGATGACGACCCGCAAGACTTCCATGATGCCATGCATCACAAGGAGGAGTGTACGGGCGTCGAACACTTCACAACATGTAACAACCCGGCTGACCCGCTGATGGAGGTTTGGAGTCGCCGATGTTCCAAAAGGTGCCCCAAACTACAGGAGAGCATTAATAAAGTACGTATAAAAAATGTATTTATTGTTAAAAAAGTATTATAATATTGTTAATAGTATTGTATAGTATACAATTGTTTTTTTTTGTTTCAGAATATTGAACTGCTGTTTGGAAAATTAAAAGACTCAAAAAAAAGTGAATTGTGAAGTGTAAAATTTAAATAGTGAAAAGTGTATATATTCAAAATATTATATGAAAGTGTTTTTAAGAAAAAAACTATATTTTGATATATAAAAAATTAATAAAATGTATATATTAAAAGTGTGTGAAATATAAATAGTGAAGAAAAACTGAACAAAAAGAATATTTTAATATATAAAAAAGTGTGTGTTTTGTGTTAAAAAATAAAAATATATTTATACATGTGTGAAAAAATTATTTTATGCAATTATTTAACTGAATTTTTTAAAAAAACGCAAAATCTTTAATTAAAAATGAGTTTTTTGAACAGTAATATAAAAATAAGTTAAAGAAATTGTTTTTTTAAAAAATTCAGTTTTTATTTTCCTGGGAGTTTTTCACAAAATAACCACGGGTTGGGATCGTTTATAGGGTTTCCCAGGGTTGGATAAAAAAACATTCCTTTATTTTTCCATATATGGGCTGATAAATTTTTTTTATTAAAAAAATTACCATGAAGATCACATTACAGTTTTTACAAATTCACTAAAATCCGTATGAGACATAACCCAAAGTCTAAGAACCTCCACATTTTGTAAAGCACAATTAAAATGTTCACCACTATGAAAAACACATTTTACTTTGTTCTCTCTTAATTTTGCAAGTTTTGGACATGCCATTATATCCATGTTGGTAACGTGTCTCTCTAGCAAATTTTGAAGAAAAATACACTTTTCCATTCCTTTGCAAAGTACACGATCGCTTTCGCATATGATATCTTGCAGCACAGTTTTTAAATTTTCATAAGGCATAAATCCACTGTCCCATTCTATGCCGTGATGGTAAGATTGTAGGTACCATTGAGATTTTAAATCGGGGTATTGGTTTAATGGTGGTTGTAATACGAAATGAGCTATTTGTCCAGAATGTAATGAGCACACGGCAACTTCCTTTGCGACGAAGGTCTTGTCAACAAGCTGAAATCCTTGTATGTCCACAATAAACATTTTTTAAATTACACTCGTTACAATATTTGTAAGTGGTGTGTATTCCACAGATCTGTCGTGTATTATTAAACAATAAGCTTTAGAATTAGCAGGAACGTTTTGTACTGCACTAATCTCAATTCGAACGTTAACTGCGCCAGACTTCAAGTCTTCTGTTTGTTTGCTGCAATCAAACACGAATAATGGCGTGTGTTTTATAAAATCGGATCTATTTAACAGGGGCCATGATTGGCGGTTATAATAGGATTCCTGAAATCTCGCATACATTTCATAAAAAAATCCGTAAATATTATTTGTTTTGTCCACCCCATATGAATGGTGGGGGTACTTTTTATCGTTTAAAAATAAACTGACATCGTTAACATTGCAAAAATCAAATTTAGAGCCATCTTTGTCATTTTGATTTCTATTTTCTTGAAATGCTACAATTACAATTCGAGGTTTTTGTAACTGTGTGGAAGTTGTCACATTCCATGAAATGTTTGTCGCTTGCGGTAAAGTGGGGTGTTCATATAATTGCCAGCTTCTAAAATCCATTGTTAAGGGTTTATCATGTTCTAGCAGTTTTAAAAAGTTTTAATTTTTCATAATCCGAAACGGTAACCATTGGAATTAACCACTCAACATCGCTAAGCGTAATTTTGCTTACAACACCATTCGTAACATTTGTAGTATTTTTTGCTCTTAATAAAACTAATTCCAATTTATTATTTATTATGATTTTTGTAAAATCCTCCGCAAATCCCATTAAATGCGATAACGGAATGCAAACGTTAAACATTTTATCATTTATTAAAGATATTGTATCTACTGACGGGTGAACCCATCCAGCATTTTCCAGTTTTATAGAATCCAATTTGTTATATGAACATATTCCCTTAATTAAACTCGTAACCCCAGGATTTCTTACACGATCTATTGTTTCAGAATTTAAATTTAATTTAATTTCTTCAAACAAATGTGCGGAAAGCGTTATTTACTAGTTTACCGGTGTATGCCGCATTAGCATCGGTAGTAATTTGTCCTTTATTGATATAAAACTTTTACTTGGTAAAATATAGGAGTTTTCAGTTTGTATGGCTATTCTTATTTCATCACTTTCGTTAAGAGCTGTAATGTTGTACGGTTTAAAACCATAATACTGATGTGCGACTATAGCATCTTCAAATGCCGCTTTTTGCTTAACTTTTAAAATATCCATTTTTATTTTTTTGTAATCTGTAAACCTATAGCTTTTAAAAACGCTTTGTTTTTTGATGTTATTGCGTCTGAGGCGCATTTGTAAGTAAACTTTTTACTTTTAGCAGGTTTATTATATTTATCTTTACAAATTTTATTCTGCTCATTTTGCGCTTTGTTAAAGTTAAGACCCATACTTTTCGATTGCTAAAACAGCTGAAGACCTTTCTCCTCTAAAATTTATTAACTTATGATTTTGATCCACAAATCTTATAGTAACGTCCGAAATGGATTGTGTGTTTACTAAAAGGTAAATATATTAAGTTATTGGGAACTTCTATAATTTTATAACCGGAAGGTACGTTAGGAGTAAATTCGTATATGGTATGTGACGGTTGACCATTTAAAAATGACCCTGAAGCGAGGCTGCATTGAACTCTTATAACGTCCGTTGGATTATATCGGCAATTTTTTCCGAAGTTATTAACGTGTCAGGGATAATTTTTTGTTTATTTCCATCCCCAAAAGTGGAGCTATAGAATTGTTTACATTAAATGAAATGGCAAATTTTGTGAAATTGTTGTTTGAAGCGTGTTGGTCTGCGTTTGGTTTTTATGTAAAATATGTCGTCATCATTCAGTGTTAAATTGGACTTTATCTTATTATACGTGCAATGGTGGAAGAAAGTTCTTCAATTTCATAGTTCCAACGGGGACGGTAATTTTAGTAGGTTTAAGTAAATTTACTTGTAGGCAATTGTTATTATTTTGTAACATTGGGAATGGAATTGTAAATTGTAATCTTAACAACGCTATTTTATATTTCCCTGGTTTCCAATTGTACAGGTGGATAAAACGTACTAGTAAGTTCGGAGCCTTGTCCGCTAAGTTTTATAGTCAGAGACATATTGATAATAGATTACAAATGTATGTAAAATTTATATTGAAAAATATAAAGTATTGTGCAGTTAAAACTCATACAAGCATACTAAAATTAGTTTGTAAACGACCACATGCTTGGCTGGCGTAGCATATGTGTAATACTCCTTAATATGATATCCCCCTGCTTGGCCCCACGCCACATGTTATTAATCCTAATAATATGATATCCCTGCTTGGCCCCCGTCCGCATGTTAAATAAAAAAACGTTTGCTTTATGTGGTAATAAGTTATAGTAAAAATGCCAGACACAGATGACCGCTATATTTCAGTGTTAAAACTTTTGGTATTGATTCAACATTAAATTTTAATAATACTACTGCACGTCCCAAATAGCTAACAATTTCTGGAGGTGGAGCAAGATTCTCCAAAGCTGTCGAAATAAAATGCGTAATTATAAATTTTTTTAATTGCCCCCAATGAGTTTCCAGGTCCATAATTATTATCCAGGTTAACAATTATCACGTTCAAAACTATGTGAAATTATTAGGCAATTTATTACGCATAAATCAAACTCTAAAGTGAGGGAATTTGGAGTTTTTTTGCATTACTCGTCAAGGTCAAATTACTCTTAAAAGCT
>JASPKZ010004008.1:37500-41773 GCA_030220185.1 Diploptera punctata | reverse complement strand
AGGAATTTGGCGTGTGGTAGGGTCCCATTGTGCCGAGTGCTGGCCGCGCGTCCAAGCCTCCCTTGAACGGGGCCACAGCCCTCAGATGGTTGCCCAGTCCCGTAGGACCGCCGCTGCATTATCGTAGGAGCTCTCCTCAGATTCGTGTTCCTTGAGAGTGGAACACAAAGTTGTGGGGGTAAACCTCCATCTAAGGCTAAATACTACCCACGAGACCGATATCGAACACAGTACCGGTGAGGGAAATTTGAAAAGAACTTTGAATCTAGAGTTCCATCTTCCTTGAACACCGTTTCAGGGGTAAACGGGAGAGATCCGAACTATCGAAAGGGGGAGACCTCAACCCCGTCCACTTTCGTTCCGGTTCCGCATTTCGGTCCCAAAGGATGGCCCGGGCCGCCGGTAGCGTCTCAAGGCGCTCGCCCTGGTTGGAGTCCGTGGCAACCCGGGGCCGTTGGGCCGGCGGTGGCGAGGTGCATTTCTCCTCCCAAGTAGAACGTCGCGACCCGTTGAATCCGCCCCGGTCTAAGGCCCGGGAGAAGACCGCGGAGTGGCCGTCCCTCGCCGTCGGTCGTTCTCTTCGGACTCTCGGATTGTCCTGGCCGGCCGTCCGACGGCAGAGCGTATGGAGTAGGCCCGCTCGCTCGTCGAGAGAGCGTTCGGCCGGGCGGCAAGCCTGATGTCTTTTGGCCTGGTTTCCGTGGCTTCCGCCACCGTCCCCGGCCCTCTTCGGGCTGTTGGTCTGCCGGTGTCCTCGAACGGTGGCCGTCTCCCGTCATCGGCGCTTATGCTTCTGACTTCTTTTTCCTCCCGACCCGTCTTGAAACACGGACTCCAGGGGTCTAAACTTCGCCTCGAGTCGCTGGGAGCAATATGCTAAACCGGGGGCGCAGTGAACGCGGGGCGCACAACACGCCTGTGGGAGGATGCCTTGGGCTTCGTGGCTCGGGCCGCACTCTCCCGGGGCGCCTCGGCCACGGCCGTCAGTCCGCACTCTTATCTGCACAAGTTGTGACCCAAAACGAAAGATTGGTGAACTATGCCTGGTCATGACTGAAGTCAAGGGGAAACCCTGGGGGAGGTCCGCAGCGATTACTGACGTGCAAATCGATCGTCAGAGCTGGGTATAGGGGCGAAAGACTAATCGAACCCATCTAGTAGCTGTGGTTACCTCCGAAGTTTCATTCAGGATACAGGCTGGCATCCGTTTTGACAGGGAGGAGTCTCATTCGGTTTTTTTATAATTTAAAGCGAATGATTAGAGGCCTTGGGGCCGAAACGACCTCAACCTATTCTCAAACTTTAAATGGGTGAGAATCTCCTGCTTTCTTGCTGCCGAAGCCGCGAGAGCAAAGGATCAGGGTGCCAAGTTGGCATTTTTTGGTAAAGCAGAACTGGCGCGGTGGGATGGAACCAAACGGACCGGGTTAAGGCGCCTAAACCGGAGCTCATGGATACCATGAAAGGCGTTGGTTGCTTAAGCCAGCAGGACGGTGGCCATGGAAGGTCGGAATCCGCTACGGAGTGTGTTAACAACTCACACCTCCCGAAGCAACTAGCCCTGAAAATGGATGGCGCTTTAAGCTCTGTGCCTAAAACCCGGCCGCCGGTAGGCAGTAAGCCGGTACTAACCGGTGGCGAAGCCCCGGCGAGTAGGAGGGCGCGGCGGTGTGTGTGCGCGGAGGGTCTGGGCGTGAGCCTGCCTGGAGCCACCGCCGGTGCATATCTTGGTGTTAGTAGTCAAATACTCGAGGCGAGGTCCTGGAGGACTGATGTGGAGAAGGGTTTCGTGTGAAACAGCCGTTGCACACGACTCAGTCGATCCTAAGCCCCAGGAGAAATCCTGTGACTCACGAGGGGGATTTTATCTGTGTGGGATTTACCCCTCCTCCTCGCTGGGCCGAAAGGGAATCCGGTTCCTATTCCGGAACCCGGCAGTCGGGAACCGATATCCGGTTCTCTCATTAAGAGTAGCTCGTCGGGGTAACCCTAAAGGACCCGGAGACGCCGTCGGGAGACCCGGGCAGAGTTTTCCTGTTCTGCATAAGCGTTCGAGTTCCCTGGATTCCTCTAGCAGGGAGATAAGGGTTTGGAACGCGAATAGCACCGCAGTTGCTGCGGGTTGTCCGGGTAGTCCCCTCGGACCTTGAAAATCCGGGAGAGGGCCACGCGGGAGTCGTCGCGCCGGGGATCGTTACCATATCCGCAGCAGGTCTCCGAGGTTGAGAGCCCTCTAGTCGATAGATTAATGTAGGTAAGGGAAGTCGGCAAATTTGATCCGTAACTTCGTGGATAAGGATTGGCTCTGAGGACCGGGGCGTGTCGGGCGTGGTCGGGAAGCGGGCTCTGCGCCAACGTGCCGGGCCTGGGCGAGGCGATGTCCGGGGTCGTGGGGCCAGCTCCACTGTCCTCGGTAAGGGTCCGAGCTCGGTCCAGTGCCTTGCGCCTCCCGCGGATCTTCCACGCTGCGAGGGACCGCGCTCGTTCAGCGGTGCACTCTTCGGCCGCCACTCAAACAACGTCGACTCAGAACTGGCACGGACTCGGGGAATCCGACTGTCTACATTAAAACAAAGCATTGCGAGGGCGCCCTAGCGGGTGTTGACGCAATGTGATTTCTGCCCAGTGCTCTGAAAGTCAAAGTGAAGAAATTCAAGCAAGCGCGGGTAAACGGCGGGAGTAACTATGACTCTTTAAAGGTAGCCAAATGCCTCGTCATCTAATTAGTGACGACGCATGAATGGATTAACGAGATTCCCTCTGTCCCTATCTCCGAATACAACTTATATGTTGAAAATAAATCTAATAATCCACCCACATTTCGAAACAGGGCGGGCGCCGAGTCAAATATTGACATCACACTTACCACCAGCGCCGCGAGCACAAAATTAAGTAATTGGAGAGTCGGACAGAACCTCACCACTAGCGACCACAACATCATCATATTTAACATCTCAAAAGAGGAGAACCTAAGATGCCTGCATCCTACCCAGGCGAAATTCGTCTATAGTAGAAACAATTGGGATAAGCTAAAACATGGCCTTATAATACCAACCAACGTTGTTCATGGAGATGACACTGACAGGAAGGCAAGGGAGATTACCACAACGCATACGTGCCACGATGAAACACTCTATACCAAAATCATCTGGAGCTGGGAAAGACGCGTATAGACCCTGGACTGACGCTTTGCAGGTCATGCGAAGAAACGTCAGGCCGGGCTAGGCGAGTCTTACCAGAAAGCCAGAGTAGAGTGTTATCGCCAGAGATACTTGCAGGAGTAAATCGACCTCAAGACTCGGTTCAAAGCCAAGTTAGAAGAGGTTCGAATGGACACTTGGAAGAATTTCGTGGGAGAAAAGTCTGGCTACGGATGCTTGGGGAACCCCATACCGACTTGTCATGAACAAGATCAGAAAACCTAATATGTTGTCGACCTTAGAGAGGGAGGATGGGTCAATGACCGGGAGCTGGAAGGAATCGGCTGAATATCTGCTGAATGGATTGCTTCCCTCGGACACCAGGATTGGCGAGACTGAAGATCAACGCATCCTAAGGACCAACATGACTGACACTAACATTCTACGAGGGTTGGTAACTCCATTCGCAACAGAGGAGGTCGAGGTTGCAGTAATGCAACTTGCAAAGAAGAAGAGCCCTGGACCTGATAAGATCACAGCTGAGATCCTTCAGCACCTGGTCGGAGACATATCCCCCTTTCTGAAGACGTTGTATAATGAATGCTTGCTACAGGGAAAGTTCCCAACTTGCTTTGAGGAAGCGAACATGGTAGTTTTGTCCAAAGGAGAAGACAAGGACCCTACGCAGCTTAAATCGTATAGGCCAATATGCCTACTAAACACTTTGGGCAAGGTTCAAGAGCGGCTGTTGTGTAAGAGGTTGCATGAGCACAGAATAACTCGAGGGATGATCGAAACTCAATTTGGCTTCCGTAAAGGAAAGTCCACTGAGGACGCACTAAATTTTGTTTCGGCATACATCGGGAATTCCGCCAGCAAATACGTATTGGGCATCTTTATAGACTTTGCTGGTGCATTTGATACCATGTGGTGGCCATACCTATTCTCTTGTTTAAAGAGAATGGATTGTCCACGACAATTATATCTCAGCCTCTTAGACTACTGCCGTAATAGAAAAGTAAGCATCCCGGATTGGGAAGAAGACTTAAGTAAAACAGCAAATAAAGGCTGTCCTCAGGGCTCCATTTTGGGTCCTGAATTTTGGGACGTATTTCTTGAACCTTTATTAGAAA
>JASPKZ010004008.1:30000-32500 GCA_030220185.1 Diploptera punctata | reverse complement strand
TACACACACACACACACACACACACACACACACACACACAGTGCCCATGTTGTTCACAATATCATAATCTCCATTGCAAACTATATTTAAAAAAAAAATTCCAAAATTTTTGTGACACTTTGTGAAAAGATGTATTTCTCCCCCCCCCCCTCTATGTTGCAATCCTCTTTCATGCCATTATATATATATTATATAAATTTACTCTCCAAAAAGTTCTTGGCATTTTTATTAAAAAAAAAAATCTTTCATCAATTCCTATACTTTTTTCTGACAGCATTCATTGTTGTAATCATGTTTACTTACTCTTTTTTTTAGTATTCAAGCACACATAGTTAAAAAAAAAATATTTTTTGTGCACTCTTCCCCCCCCCTAGATGATGTAATGTAAGTAGTACTTTCTTTTTTTAATTATGCCAAATATAACAACCATGAAAAAAAAGTGACGTTCAATTTCATTTTTCTCAACTGTATATATTTTTAAATGTTTTTCAGTTTTGAAAATGCTCTGCGTACCCCCCCCCCCAACACACACACACACAATATTTGTTACTAATCTGCTTGAAATTTTCAGGACATAGTAAAAAATAAAATGATGTGCAAATTTATATAGGTCACCCCCCCCCTTATAAAATTAAGAAACAGAGAATATATATTTTTTTCTCCCCACTAACCTAATTTCAAAATTGAAAGAAACATGGACATCAGTTTATAAAAAAAACAAAGTCAGGTTTGGTGCAAGGAACATTGAAGAAGTAATTCTTTTCCCACGTTCTGGTCACATTTTTTTAAGCTCTTCGTGCCCGATGTTGTAACATTAGTGTGGTTCAAGTTGGTACACTGGATAGCAAAACACGTTTCTTGTAGAAAAATACTTTCCATATTCACTTTGTAACTTCCCCAGTATGTTCTTGAGAACTCTTCTTGCTTCTAACTTTGTTGAAAGTTGTATGCAGAAAGTGTAATTCTTTTATAATTTTAAACGACATTATTAATTACATACATCACATAATTTTTTTTTTATTTTTAAAGTACAAGGTTTAATTAGACTTGTTAAATCAAAAAGTTAATAGTTTTAACATCCAATCAGAGTTTAGATACTTTCATTTAAAAATGTGAAGTTAAGCAGGTGTTCTTATTACAGTTATAACACGAAGCTTTGTAATTATGACAACTAAAAAAAACCATTTTAAAAGCATTCTTTAGAAACACTGTTATGTAAACACAATTTTATTCACATCTTTTCTTCATTGAAGTTATTTTAATATTAGAAGAATTTTTTTAATATAAAAATTATTAACTTAAACTTCCATATTTATTATGATATTCAAATCCTGCTTTAACATATTATTCACAATATATTATATATTAAAAATATAAAGCTTAACAACATTTGGTATGTAGTAAGTAGTATCACTATCATACTGTGTTGCTGGTTGAAATTTTCAAGTTGATCTGATGAAATTTATATCGAATTTTTTTACGTCATAATTACCATTTTTATGACTAGTATAAAAAAAAAGGGAGCGTATTTCCTACAAAGATGCCTCTTATTCTTCTTCCATGCCACATGACCTGCCATCGGACTTTTTTTTAACTCTTTCTTCTTCTCCTCCTCCTCCTCATTACATCATGCTTCCTATAAAATACATTCTAAAGTAACATGTCGTGCAATATTCTGCATTCACTTCTCTTTTCACCTCTCCATCTGTTCAAGATTTTTTTTCCTAACAAGTTTGTTCCGAAATACTCGTTCGTGATCTCTCATTTCCTCCCCATGTTCGCACCCAAATAAAAAACTGTTAGTAGAATAAGACTGTCATTATATATAATTATTTCAGTTTAAAGTTTTTTGAAAGCATTTCGCACGTCAACACTCTCTGAATTCCCAGATTTCAGCATGTTTGTGTGGTTCCTAGCTATCGCATTTAGTCACTTCCTCAAATGTTTTCCCCTCATTCCCACGTAATTAATGTATTTCTTTATTCTATATGTCGGTTTCATTGACGTTTTTACTTACACTCCCAATTTCTTTGTGTGGCAAATAATATCTACAAATAATACAATTTTGAGGTTCAATTGGTGCTGACATCAAAATGACGTAGAATGTAATGACAGTAAAGCTAATTTCTACAGCATTTCTTCCCGTCACTCTCCTTATAAATGTATTAAGACACTCAACTCGTAAAAAAAAAATTAAATAAAAAAAAAACCATTGTAGTGAAAAGCGTAAAAAAGAAGAAAAAAGCCTAGTGTAACGAAATGTAACCTAACCTAACCTAACACCCAACCTAACCTAACATAAACCCTTAACCTAAACCTCAACGTAAACTAAACCTAACCCAAACGTAACAATACTCTAACCTAACACCGGAACGAAAATCGAACCTACTTCTAAACCTAACCTAACCGCAACTTACCTCAGCCAACCGCTACAATGACATCAACTAGGATGATAATACATTTATAATTACTTTGTTTGTTTGTTTGTTTGTTTGTTTGT
>JASPKZ010004008.1:0-22500 GCA_030220185.1 Diploptera punctata | reverse complement strand
GGGTCTCCCAAGGATCCCCCAAGGGTCCCCCAAGGGTCCCCCAAGGGTCCCCCAAGGGGTCCCCCTAGGGTCCCCCAAGGGTCCCCACAAGCGGGTCCCCCAGGGGTCCCCAAGGGGGTCCCCCCAGGGGGTCCCCCAAGGGTCCCCCCAAGTTTCCAGAAGGGAGTCTCCCAGGGATCCCCCAAGGGTCCCCCAAGGGATCCCCCAAGGGGGTCCCCCAAGGGGGTACCCCAAAAGGGTACCCCCAAGGGGTCCCCCAAAGGGGGTCCCCAAGGGTCCCCCAAGGGGTCTCACCAAGGGTCCCCCAAGGCGATCCCCCAAGGGTCCCCCAAGGGTCCCCCAAGGGTCCCCCAAGGGGATCCCCCAAGGGTCCCCAAAGGGGGTCCCCAAGGGTCCCCCAAGGGTCCCCCAAGGGACCCCCAAGGGGGTCCCCCCCAATGGTCCCCCCAGGGGATCCCCATGGGGTCCCCCAAGGTTCCCCAAGGGGGTCCCCCAAGGGGATCCTCCAAGGTTCCCCCAAGGGTCCCCCAAGGGGGTCCCCCAAGGTTCCCCAAAGTGTCCCCCAAGGGGTCCCTCAAGGATGTCCCTCCAAGGGTCCCCCAAGGGGATCCCTCAAGGGTCCCCCAAGTGTCCCTCAAGGGGTCCCCCAAGGGTCCACCAAAGGGGTCCCCCAAGGGGCCCCCAAGGGTCCCCAAGGGGGTCCACCAAGGGGTCCCCCAAGGTTCCCCCAAGGGGGTTCCCCCCCATGAGTCCCCCAAGGGGATCCCCAAAGGTCCCCAAGGGTCCCCCAAGGGGATCCCCCAAGGGTCACCCAAGGATCCCCCAAGGATCCCCAAGGGTCCCCCAAGGGTCCCACAAGGTTCCCCAAGGTGATCCCCCAAGATTCACCAAGGGTCCCCCAAGGGGTTCCCCAAGTGTCCCCAAGGGGTCCCCAAGGGTCCCCCCAAGGGGCCCCCAAGGGTCCCCCCAAGGGGGGTTCCCCCAAGGGTCCCCAAAGGGGGTCCCCCAAGGCGATCCCCCAAGGGTCCCCCAAGGTTCCCCCAAAGGGGGTCCCCCAAGGGTCCTCCAAGGGACCCCCAAGGGATTCCCCCAAGGGGGTCCCCCCCAAGGGTCCCCCAACGGTCACCCAAGGGTCCCCCAAGTGTCCCTCAAGGGGGTCCCCCAAGGGGATCCCCCAAGGGGATCCCCCAAGGGTCCCCCAAGGGGGTCCCCTAAGGGGGTCCCCCAAGTGTCCACCAAGGGGATCCCCCAAGGGGATCAAATTATATTCTGAACTATAGTAAATACAGTAATCTTATGGGGACCCCCTTGGGGGACCCTTGGGGCATCCCCTTGGGGAACCCTAGGGGATCCCCTTTTGGGACCCTTGGGGGACACTTGGGGGACCCTTGGGGGATCCCCTTGGGGACCCTTGGGGGACCCTTGGGGGACCCTTGGGGGACCCCCTTGGGGGACCCTTGGGGGATCCCCTTGGGGGACCCTTGGGGGACCCTTGGGGACCCTTGGGGACCCTTGGGGGACCCTTGGGGTACCCTTGGGGGACCCTTGGGGGACCCTTGGGGGGCCCTTGGGGGACCCCTTGGGGGACCCCTTGGGGGACCCTTGGGGGACCCTTGGTGGACCCCTTGGGGGACCCTTGGGGGGACCCCTTGGGGGACACCCTGGGGGACCCTTGGGGGACCCTTGGGGGACCCCTAGGGGGACCCTTGGGGGATCCCCTTGGGGGACCATTGGGGGACCTTTGGGGGACCCTTGGGGGACCCTCGTGGGACCCCCTTGGGGGACCCATGGGGGGACCCCCTTGGGGGACCCTTGGGGGATCCCCTTGGAACCATGGGGGACCCTTTGGAGGATCCTTGGGGGACTCTTGGGGACCCTTGGAGGACCCCCTTGGGGGCCCTTGGGGATCCCCTTGGGGGAACCTTGGGTGGGACCCCCTTGGGGGACCCCCTTGGGGGACCTCCTTGGGGGACCCTTTGGGGACCCTTGGGGGACCCTTGGGGGCCCCTTGGAAAACCCTTGGGGGACCATTGGGGGATCCTTGGGGGACCCTTGGGGGTTGGGAGACACTTGGGGACCCTTGGGGGATCCCCTTGGGGGACCCTTGCGGGACCCTTGGGGGACCCTTGCGGGACCCTTGGGGGACCCTCTTGGGACCCCCTTAGGAGACCCTTGGGGGACCCCTTGGGGGAACCTTGGGGGACCCTTGGGGGACCCTTGGGGGACCCCCTTGGGATACCCTTGGAGGACCCTTGGGGGACCCTTGGGGAACCTTGGGGGACCCCCTTGGGGGACCCTTGGGGACCCTTGGGGACCCTTGGGGACCCTTGGGGGACCATTGGGGGGATCCCCTTGGGGGACCCTTGGGGGGACCCCGAGGGTCCCCAAGGATCCCCAAGGGTCCCCCCAGGGTCACCCAAGGGTCCCCCAAGGGTCCCCCCCCAAGGTCCCCAAGGGTCCCCCCCCCCAAGGGTCCCCCAAGGTTCCCCCAAGGATCCCCCAAGGGTCCCACAAGGTTCCCCCGAGGGTCTCCCAAGTTCCTCCAAGCGGGTCTCACAAGGGTCCCCCAAGGGGGTCCCCCAAGGGTCCCCCCAAGGGGGTCCCCCAAGGGGGCCCCCCAAGGGTCCTCCAAGGGGATCCCCCAAGGGTCCCCCAAGGGGTCCCCCAAGGGTCCCCAAATGTTCCCCCAAGGGTCCCCAAGGGGAACCCCCAAGGGTCCCCCAAGGGGTCCCCCAAGGGGGTCTTCCCCCAAGGGTCCCCCAAGGGGGTCCCACAACGGTCCCGAAGGGGTCCCCCAAGGGGGTCCCCACCAAGAGTCCCCCAAGGGGGTCCCCCAAAGGTCCCCCAAGGGTCCCCCAAGGGGGTCCCCCAAAGGGTCCCCAAGGGTCCCCCAAGGGGATCCCCAAGGGTCCCCCAAGGGCCCCCCAAGGGGGTCCCCCCAAGGGTCCCCCAAGGGTCCCCCAAGGGGATCCCCCAAGGGTCCCCAAGGGGGTCCCCCAAGGGTCCCCCAAGGGTCCCGCAAGGGTCCACCAAGGGGGTCCCCCAAGGGGGTACCCCAAGGGTCCCCCAAGGGGATACCCCAAGGGTCCCCAAGGGGGGTCCCCCAAGGGTCCCCCAAGGGTCCCCCAAGGGGATCCCCCAAGAGTCCCCCAAGGGTCCCCCAAGGGGTCCCCCAAGGGGCACCCCAAGGTTCCCCCAAGGGGATCCCCCAAGGGTCCCCCAAGGGGGTCCCCCAAGGGTCCCCCAAGGGGATCCCCCATAGGGTCCCACAAGGGTCCCCCAAGGGGTCTCCCAAGGGTCCCCCAAGGGTCCCCCAAGGGCGTCCCCCAAGGGGGTCCCCTACAAGGGTCCCCCAAGGGGGTCCCCCAAGGGTCCCCCAAGGGTCCCACAAGGGTCCCACAAGGGTCCCCCAAGGGGGTCCCCCAAGGGTCCCACAAGGGTCCCCCAAGGGGTCCCCCAAGGGGTCCACCAAGGGGGTCCCAAGGGGGTCCCCCAAGGGTCCCCAAGGGGATCCCCCAAGGGTCCCCCAGGGGGTCCCCCAAGGGCCCCCCGAGGTTCCCCCAATGGTCCCCCAAGGGGACCCCCAAGGGGCACCCAAGGGTCCACCAAGGGTCCCCCAAGGGGATCCCCCAAGGGTCCCCCAAGAGGATCCCCCAAGGGTCCCCCAATGGTCCCCCAAGGGGGTCCCCCAAGGGTCCCCCAAGTGTCCCCCAAGGGTCCCCCAAGGGGGTCCCAAGGGGGTCCCCCAAGGGTCCCCCAAGGGTCCCAGTGGGTCCCACAGGGGTCCCCCAAGGGGGTCCCACAAGGGTCCCCCAAGGGGGTCCCCAAGGTGCCCCCAAGGGTCCCCCAAGGGGTCCCCAAGGTGCCCCCAAGGGTCCCCCAAGGGGGTCCCCCAAGGTGCCCCCAAGGGTCCCCCAAGGGGGTCCCCCAAGAGTCCCCCAAGGGGGTCCCCCAAGGGTCCCCTAAGGGGGTCCCCCCCAAGGGTCCCCCAAGGGAATCCCCAAGGGGTCACCTAAGGGTCCCCCAAGGGTCCCCCAAGGGGGTCCCCCAAGGGTCCTCCAAGGGGGTCCCCAAGGGGGTCTCCCCCAAGGGTCCCCCAAGGGTCCCCAAGGGTCTCCCCAAGGGGATCCCCCAAGGGTCCCCCAAGGGTCCCCAAGGGGTCCCCAAGGGTCCCCAAGGGTCCCACAAGGGTCCCCCAGGGGATCCCCCAAGGGTCCCCCAAGGGTCCCCAAGGGGGTCCCCCAAGGGTCCTCCAAGGGGATCCCCAAGGGGATCCCATGTATTTAGAGAACGCATAATAGCATGCATTTCCAGAATTGAGCCTATGTTTAATTTCTTTTTGCATCTCATTCCTATTTGTGATTATTGGTTCCTAGGTATTTGAATTCAGGGTCCCCCAAGGGGGTAACCCAAGGGTCCCCCAAGGGTCCCCCTAGTGTCCCCCAAGGGGATCCCCCAAGGGTCCCCCAAGGTGTCCCCCAATGGTCCCCCAAGGGGGTCCACCAAGACCCCCAAGGGTCCCCCAAGTGGGTCCCAAATGGTTCCCCCAAGGGTCCCCCAAGGGATCCCCCAAGGGTCCCCCAAAGATCCCCCAAGGAAAACCCCAAGGGTCCCCCAAGGGGGTCCCCCAAGATTCCCCCAAGGGTCCCCCAAGGGGGTCCCCCAAGGGTCCCCCAAGGGGGTCCCCCAAGGGTCTCCCAAGGGTCCCCCAAGGGGTCCCCCCCAAGGTTCCCCAAGGGGATCCCCAAGGGTCCCCCAAGGGGTCCCCCAAGCCGGGGTCCCCGAAAGGGTCCCCAAGGGTATCGCCAAGGGTCCCCCAAAGGGTCCCCACAAGGGTCCCCCAAGGGTCCCCCAAGGGTCCCCCAAGGGGTCCCCCCAAGGGTCCCCCAAGGGTCCCCCAAGGGGTCCCCCAAGGGTCCCCCAAGGTCCCCCAAGGGGGTCCCCCAAGGGTCCCCCAAGGGGATCCCCCAAGGGTCCCCCAAGGTTCCCCCAAGGGGGTCCCCCAAGGGTCCCCAAAGGGGATCCCCCAAGGGTCCCCCAAGGGTCCCCCAAGGGGGTCCCCCAAGGGTCCCCCAAGGGTCCCCCAAGGGTCCCCCAAGGGTCCCCCAAGGGTCCCCCAAGGGCCCCCAAGGGCTCCCCCAAGGGGGTCCCCCAAGGGTCCCCCAAGGGTCCCCCAAGGGTCCCCCAAGGTTCCCCAAAGGGATCCCCCAAGGGTCCCCAAGGGTCCCCCAAGGGGGTCCCCCAAGGGTCCCCCAAGGGGGTCCCCCAAGGGGATCCCCCAAGGGTTCCCCCAAGGGGGTCCCCCAAGGGTCCCCCAAGGGTCCCCCAAGGGTCCCCCAAGGGTCCCCCAAGGGTCCCCCAAGGGTCCCCCAAGGGTCCCCCAAGGGGGTCCCCCAAGGGTCCCCCAAGGGTCCCCCAAGGGTCCCCCAAGGGTCCCCCAAGGGTCCCCCAAGGGTCCCCCAAGGGTCTCCCCCAAGGGGGTCCCCCAAGGGTCCCCCAAGGTTCCCCCAAGGGTGTCCCCCAAGGGTCTCCTAAGGGTCCCCCAAGGGTCCCCCAAGGGTCCCCCAAGGGTCCCCCAAGGGTCCCCCAAGGGTCCCCCAAGGGTCCCCCAAGGGTCCCCCAAGGGGTCCCCCCTAGCGTCCCCCAAGGGGGCACCCCCAAGGGTCCCCCAATGGTCCCCCAAGGGTCCCCCAAGGGTCCCACAAGGGGTCCCCCAAGGGTCCCCAAGGGGTCCCCCAAGGGGGTCCCCCAAGGGTATCCCCCAAGGTTCCCCCAAGGGGGTCCCCCCATGGGTCCCCCAAGGGGATCCCCAAAGGTCCCCAAGGGTCCCCCAAGGGGATCCCCCAAGGGTCCCCCAAGGATCCCCCAAGGATCCCCCAACGGTCCCCCAAGGGTCCCACAAGGGTCCCCAAGGTGATCCCCCAAGATTCCACCAAGGGTCCCCCAAGGGGTTCCCCCAAGTGTCCCCCAAGGGGGTCCCAAGGGGCTCCCCCAAGGGGCCCCCAAGGGTCCCCAAAGGGGGTCCCAAGGGGGTCCCCCAAGGGTCCCCCAAGGCGATCCCCCAAGGGTCCCCCAAGGTTCCCCCAAAGGGGGTCCCCCAAGGGTCCTCCAAGGGACCCCCAAGGGATTCCCCCAAAGGGGTCCCCCCCAAGGGTCCCCCAAAGGGTCACCCAAGGTTCCCCAAGGGGGTTCCCCAAGGGTCCCCCAAGGGGATCCCCCAAGGGTCCCCCAAGGGTCCCCAAGGGGGTCCCCCAAGGGTCCCCAACGGTCCCCCAAGGGTCCCCCAAGTGTCCCTCAAGGGGGTCCCCCAAGGGGGTCCCCCAAGTGTCCACCAAGGGGATCCCCCAAGGGGATCAAATTATATTCTGAACTATAGTAAATACAGTAATCTTATGGGGACCCCTTTGGGGGACCCTTGGGGGATCCCCTTGGGGAACCCTTGGGGGATCCCCTTGGGGGACCCTTGGGGGACACTTGGGGGACCCTTGGGGGACCCCCCCTTGGGGACCCTTGGGGGACCCTTGGGGGACCCTTGGGGGACCCCCTCTTGGGGGACCCTTGGGGGATCCCCTTGGGGGACCCTTGGGTGATCCTTGGGGTACCCTGGGGTACTCTTGGGGGACCCTTGGGGGATCCTTGGGGGACCCTTGGGGGATCCCCTTGGGGGACCCTTGGGGGACCCTTGTTGGACCCCTTGGGGGACCCTTGGCGGGGACCCCCTTGGGGGACACCCTGGGGGACCCTTGGGGGACCCCTAGGGGGACCCTTGGGGGATCCCCTTGGGGGACCATTGGGGGACCTTTGGGGGACCCTTGGGGGACCCTCGTGGGACCCCCTTGGGGGACCCTTGGGGGGACCCCCTTGGGGGACCCTTGGGGGATCCCCTTGGGGGAACATTGCGGGGACCCTTTGGAGGATCCTTGGGGGACTCTTGGGGGACCCTTGGGGACCCCCTTGGGGGACCTTGGGGGATCCCCTTGGGGGAACCTTGGGTGGGACCCCCTTGGGGAACCCTTGGGGGACCCTTTGGGGACCCTTGGGGGACCCTTGGAAGACCCTTGGGGGACCATTGGGGGACCCTTGGGGGTTGGGAGACCCTTGGGGACCCTTGGGGGATCCCCTTGGGGGACCCTTGCGGGACCCTTGGGGGACCCTCTTGGGACCCCCTTAGGAGACCCTTGGGGGACCCCCTTGGGGACCCTTGGGGGACCCTTGGGGGACCCTTGGGGGACCCCCTTGGGATACCCTTGGAGGACCCTTGGGGGACCCTTGGGGTACCCTTGGGGGACCCTTGGGGGACCCTTGGGTGATCCTTGTGGTACCCTTGGGGGACCCTAGGGGGTTCCTTGGGGGACCCTTGGGGGGGACCCTCTTGGGGGATCCCCTTGGGGGACCCTTGGGGGACCCTTGTTGGACCCCTTGGGGGACCCTTGGCGGGGACCCCCTTGGGGGACCCTTGGGGGACCCTAGGGGGACCCTTGGGGGACCCCTTGGGGGACCATTGGGGGACCCTTGGGGGACCCTTGGGGGACCCTCGTGGGACCCCCTTGGGGGACCCTCGGGGACCCCTTGGGGGACCCTTGGGGGACCCCTTGGGGGATCCTTGGGGGACCTCTTGGGGGACCCTTGGGGGACCCTTGGGGGACCTTGGGGGACCCTTGGGGGACACTTGGGGGACCCTTGGGGGACCCTTGGGGGGACCCTTGGGGGACCCTTGGGGGACCCTTGGGGGACCCCCTTGGGGGACCCCTTGGGGACCCCCTTGTGGGACCCCCTTGGGGGACCCCCTTGGGGGACCCCCTTGGGACCCCCAAAGGGGGGTCCCCCAAGGGTCCCCCAAGGGTCCCCCAAGAGGGTCCCCCAAGGGTCCCCCAAGGGGGTCCCCAAAGGGGTCCCCCAAGGGTCCCCCAAGGGGGTCCCCCAAGGGTCCCCCAAGGGTCCCCCAAGGGGATCCCCCAAGGGTCCCCCAAGGGTCCCCCAAGGGGGTCCCCCAAGGGTCCCCAAGGGGGTCCCCCAAGGGTCCCCCAAGGGTCCCCAAGGGGGTCCCCAAGGGTCCCCCAAGGGGGTCCCCAAGGGTCCCCCAAGGGGTCCCCCAAGGGTGCCCCAAGGGTCCCCCAAGGGTCCCCCAAGGGTCCCCCAAGGGTCCCCCAAGGGTCCCCCAAGGGATCCCCCAAGGGTCCCCCAAAGGGTCCCCCAAGGGGGTCCCCCAAGGGTCCCCCAAGTGGTCCCCCAAGGGTCCCCCAAGGGTCCCCCAAGGGGTCCCCCAAGGGTCCCCCAAGGGTCCCCCAAGGGTCCCCCAAGGGTCCCCCAAGGGTCCCCCAAGGGTCCCCCAAGGGTCCCCCAAGGGTCCCCCAAGGGTCCCCCAAGGGTCCCCCAAGGGTCCCCAAGGGGGTCCCCAAGGGTCCCCCAGGGTCCCCCAAGGGTCCCCAAGGGTCCCCCAAGGGGGTCCCCAAGGGTCCCCAAAGGGTCCCCCAAGGGTCCCCCAAGGGTCCCTCCAAGGGTCCCCCAAGGGGGTCCCCCAAGGGTCCCCCAAAGGGTCCCCCAAGGGGTCCCCAAGGGTCCCCCAAGGGTCCCCCAAGGGTCCCCCAAGGGTCCCCCAAGGGTCCCCCAAGGGGTCCCCAAGGGGTCCCCCAAGGGTCCCCCAAGGGTCCCCCAAGGGTCCCCCAAGGGTCCCCCAAGGGGTCCCCCAAGGGTCCCCCAAGGGGTCCCCCAAGGGGTCCCCCAAGGGTCCCCCAAGGGTCCCCAAGGGGGTCCCCCAAGGGTCCCCAAGGGGTCCCCCAAGGTGTCCCCCAAGGGGGCCCCAAGGGTCCCCCAAGGGGGTCCCCAAGGGGTCCCCAGGGTCCCCAAGGGTCCCCCAAGGGTCCCCCAAGGGGTTCCCAAGGGTCCCCCAAGGGTCCCCCAAGGGGATCCCCAAGGGTCCCCCAAGGGTCCTCCAAGGGTCCCCAAAGGGTCCCCCAAGGGTCCCCCAAGGGTCCCCAAGGGTCCCCAAGGGGGGTCCCCCAAGGGTCCCCGAAGGGTCCCCCAAGGGGTCCCAAGGGTCCCCCAAGGGTCCCCCAAGGGGTCCCCAAGGGGTCCCCCAAGGGTCCCCCAAGGGGGTCCCCAAGGGGTCCCCCAAGGGTCCCCAAAGGATCCCCAAGGGGTCCCCCAAGGGGATCCCCCAAGGGGTCCCCCAAGGGGGTCCCCCAAGGGTCCCCCAAGGGTCCCCCAAGGGGTCCCCCCAAGGGTCCCCCAAGGGGTCCCCCAAGGGTCCCCCAAGGGGGTCCCCCAAGGGTCCCCCAAGGGTCCCCCAAGGGGTCCCCCAAGGGTCCCCCAAGGGGGTCCCCCAAGGGTCCCCCAAGGGTCCCCAAGGGGGTCCCCCCAAGGGTCCCCCAAGGGGATCCCCAAGGGTCCCCCAAGGGGATCCCCAAGGGTCCCCCAAGGGGTCCCCCAAGGGTCCCCCAAGGGTCCCCCAAGGGTCCCCCAAGGGTCCCCCAAGGGTCCCCCAAGGGGTCCCCCAAGGGTCCCCCAAGGGATCCCCAAGGGTCCCCAAGGGTCCCCAAGGGGGTCCCCCAAGGGTCCCCCAAGGGTCCCCCAAGGGGGTACCCCCAAGGGGATCCCCCAAGGGTCCCACAAGGTCCCCCAAGGGGGTCCCCCAAGGGTCCCCCATGGGTCCCCCAAGGGTCCCCCAAGGGTCCCCCAAGGGTCCCCCAAGGGGTCCCCCAAGGGGGTCCCCAAGGGGGTCCCCCAAGGGGGTCCCCAAGGGGGTCCCCAAGTGTCCCCAAGGGGTCCCCCAAGGGTCCCCCAAGGGTCCCCCAGGGGGTCCCCCAAGGGTCCCCAAGGGTCCCCCAAGGGTCCCCCAAGGGTCCCCCAAGGGGATCCCCCAAGGGTCCACCAAGGGGTCCCCAAGGGTCCCAAGGGTCAAGGGTCCCCCAAGGGGATCCCCCAAGGGTCCCCCAAGGGGTCCCCCAAGGGTCCCCCAAGGGTCCCCCAAGGGTCCCCCAAGGGGTCCCCAAGGGTCCCCCAAGGGGTCCCCCAAGGGTCCCCCAAGGGGGTCCCCAAGGGGGTCCCCCAAGGGTCCCCCAAGGGGTCCCCAAGGGGTCCCCCAAGGGTCCCCAAGGGGGTCCCCCAAGGGGTCCCCCAAGGGGTCCCCCAAGGGGTCCCCCAAGGGTCCCCCAGGGGGTCCCCAAGGGTCCCCCAAGGGTCCCCAAGGGGTCCCCAAGGGTCCCCCAAGGGTCCCCCAAGGGTCCCCCCAAGGGGCCCCCAAGGGTCCCCCAAGGGTCCCCCAAGGGTCCCCCAAGGGTCCCCCAAGGGGTCCCCCCCCAAGGGTCCCCCAAGGGGTCCCCAAGGGGTCCCCAAGGGTCCCCCAAGGGGTCCCCCAAGGGGTCCCCCAAGGGTCCCCCAAGGGGGTCCCCAAGGGTCCCCCAAGGGTCCCCCAAGGGTCCCCCAAGGGTCCCCCAAGGGTCCCCCAAGGGGGTCCCCCAAGGGTCCCCCAAGGGTCCCCAAGGGGATCCCCCAAGGGTCCCCCAAGGGGTCCCCCAAGGGGCCCCCAAGGGTCCCCCAAGGGTCCCCAAGGGGGTCCCCCAAGGGTCCCCCAAGGGGTCCCCCAAGGGTCCCCCAAAGGGTCCCCCAAGGGGATCCCCCAAGGGTCCCCCAAGGGTCCCCCAAGGGGACCCCCAAGGGTCCCCCAAGGGGTCCCCCAAGGGTCCCCCAAGGGTCCCCCAAGGGGATCCCCCAAGGGTCCCCCAGGGGATCCCCAAGGGGTCCCCCAAGGGTCCCCCAAGGGTCCCCCAAGGGTCCCCCAAGGGTCCCCCAAGGGTCCCCCAAGGGTCCCCCAAGGGGTCCCCCAAGGGTCCCCAAGGGTCCCCCAAGGGGTCCCCCAAGGGTCCCCCAAGGGTCCCCCAAGGGTCCCCCAAGGGTCCCCCAAGGGTCCCCCAAGGGTCCCCCAAGGGTCCCCCAAGGGGTCCCCCAAGGGTCCCCAAGGGGGTCCCCCAAGGGTCCCCCCAAGGGTCCCCCAAGGGTCCCCCAAGGGTCCCCCAAGGGGTCCCCAAGGGGTCCCCCAAGGGTCCCCCAAGGGGGTCCCCCAAGGGTCCCCCAAGGGGTCCCCCAAGGGTCCCCCAAGGGTCCCCCAAGGGTCCCCCAGGGGTCCCCCAAGGGTCCCCCAAGGGTCCCCCAAGGGGGTCCCCCAAGGGTCCCCCAAGGGTCCCCAAGGGTCCCCCAAGGGTCCCCCAAGGGTCCCCCAAGGGGTCCCCCAAGGGTCCCCCAAGGGTCCCCCAAGGGTCCCCCAAGGGGTCCCCCAAGGGTCCCCCAAGGGTCCCCCAAGGGTCCCCCAAGGGGTCCCCCAAGGGGGTCCCCAAGGGGTCCCCCAAGGGTCCCCCAAGGGTCCCCCAAGGGGTCCCCCAAGGGTCCCCAAGGGGTCCCCCAAGGGTCCCCCCAAGGGTCCCCCAAGGGTCCCCCCAGGGGTCCCCCAAGGGGTCCCCCAAGGGGTCCCCCAAGGGTCCCCCAAGGGGTCCCCCAAGGGGTCCCCCAAGGGTCCCCAAGGGGTCCCCCAAGGGTCCCCCAAGGGTCCCCCAAGGGGGTCCCCCAAGGGTCCCCCAAGGGTCCCCCAAGGGGTCCCCCAAGGGTCCCCCAAGGGTCCCCCAAGGGTCCCCCAAGGGGGTCCCCCAAGGGTTCCCCCAAGGGTCCCCCAAGGGGGTCCCCCAAGGGTCCCCCAAGGGGTCCCCCAAGGGGTCCCCCAAGGGGTCCCCCAAGGGTCCCCCAAGGGTCCCCCAAGGGTCCCCCAAGGGGTCCCCCAAGGGTCCCCCAAGGGTCCCCCAAGGGTCCCCCAAGGGTCCCCCAAGGGGTCCCCCAAGGGTCCCCCCAAGGGTCCCCCAAGGGTCCCCCAAGGGGGTCCCCCAAGGGTCCCCCAATGGTCCCCCAAGGTTCCCCCAGGGTGTCCCCCAAGGGTCCCCTGGGGATCCCCCAAGGGTCCCCCAAGGATCCCCAAAGGGTCCGACCAAGGGTCCCCCAAGTGATCCCCAAGGGTCCACCAAGGGTCCCCCAAGGGTCCCCCAAGGGTCTCCCCCAAGGGGCCCCCAAGTGTCCCCAAAGGTGGTCCCCCAAGGGGTCCCCCAAGGGTCCCCCAAGGCGATCCCCCAAGGGTCCCCAAGGGTCCCCCAAGGTCCCCCAAGGGTCCCCCAATGGGATCCCCCAACGGTCCCCCAAGGGGGTCCCCCAAGGGTCCCCAAGGGGGTCCCCCAAGGGTCCCTAAGGGTCCCCCAAGGGACCCCCAAAGGGTTCCCCCAAGGGGGTCCCCCCAAGGGTCCCCCAAGGGGATCCGCATTGGGTCACCCAAGGTTCGCCAAGGGGATCCCCCAAGGGGATCCCCCAAGGGTCCCCCAAGGGTCCCACAAGGGGATCCCCCAAGGTTCCCCCAAGGGTCCCCCAAGGGGGTCCCCCAAGGGGATCCCCCAAGGGTCCCCCAAGTGTCCCTCAAGGGGGTCCCCCAAGGGTCCCCCAAGTGTCCCCCAAGGGGATCCCCCAAGGGTCCCCCAAGGGGGTAACCCAAGGGTCCCCCAAGGGTCCCCCAAGTGTCCCCCAAGGGGATCCCCCAAGGGTCCTCCAAGGTGATCCCCCAAGGGTCCCCCAAGGGTCCCCCAATTCCCCCAATGGTCCCCCAAGGGGTTCCACCAAGGGTCCCCCAAGGGTCCCCCAAGGGTCCCCCAAGGGGTCCCCCAAGGGGTCCCCCAAGGGTCCCCCAAGGGTCCCCCAAGGGGATCCCCCAAGGGGTCCCCCAAGGGGATCCCCCAAGGGTCCCCCAAGGGGTCCCCCAAGGAACCCCAAGGGTCCCCCAAGGGGTCCCCAAGGGGGTCCCCCAAGGGTCCCCCAAGGGGTCCCCCAAGGGGGTCCCCCAAGGGTCCCCCCAAGGGTCCCCCAAGGGGGTCCCCCCAAGGGTCCCCCAAGGGGTCCCCCAAGGGTCCCTCAAGGGGTCCCCCAAGGGTCCCCCAAGGGGGTCCCCAAGGGGTCCCCCAAGGGTCCCCCAAGGGTCCCCCAAGGGGCCCCCAAGGGTCCCCCAAGGGTCCCCCAAGGGTCCCCCAAGGGGTCCCCCCAAGGGTCCCCCAAGGGTCCCCCAAGGGGTCCCCCAAGGGTCCCCCAAGGGTCCCCCAAGGGGTCCCCCAAGGGTCCCCCAAGGGGATCCCCCAAGGGGGTCCCCAAGGGGTCCCCCAAGGGTCCCCCAAGGGTCCCCCAAGGGGTCCCCAAGGGTCCCCCAAGGGGGTCCCCCAAGGGGGTCCCCCAAGGGGGGGTCCCCCAAGGGTCCCCCAAGGATCCCCCAAGGATCCCACAAGGGTCCCCCAAGGGGTCCCCCAAGGTTCCCCCAAGGGTCCCCCAAGGGGGTCCCCCAAGGGTCCCCCAAGGGGATCCCCCAAGGGTCCCCAAGGGGTCCCCCCAAGGGTCCCCCAAGGGGATCCCCCAAGGGTCCCCCAAGGGATCCCCCAAGGGTCCCCCAAGGGTCCCCCAAGGATCCCCCAAGGATCCCCCAAGGGTCCCCCAAGGGTCCCCCAAGGGATACCCCAAGGGTCCCCCAAGGGTCCCCCAAGGGGGTCCCCCAAGGGTCCCCCAAGGGGGTCCCCCAAGGGTCCCCAAGGGGATCCACCAAAGGTCCCCCAAGGGTCCGCCACGGGGGTCCCCCCAAGGGTCCCCCAAGGGGTCCCCCAAGGGTCCCCCAAGGGTCCCCCAAGGGGATCCCCCAAGGGTCCCCCAAGGGTCCACCAAGGGGGTCCCCCAAGGGTCCCCCAAGGTTCCCCCAAGGGGATCCCCCAAGGATCCCCAAAGGGGATCCCCCAAGAGTCCCCCAAGGGGTCCCCCAAGGGGGTCCCCCAATGGTCCCCCAAGGGGGTCACAAGGGATCCCACAAGGGTCATCCAAGGGGGTCCCCCAAGGGTCCCCCAAGGGGGTCCCCCAAGGGTCAACCAAGGGGATCCCCCAAGGGTCCCCCAAGGGGGTCCCCGAAGAGAACTTTTAGAGAAACCTCAAATCAACCGGAACCTTTATAAATATTGTAATAATTACATACACATCATAGGAACATTTTCCCAAGGGGCCCCCAATGATCCCCCAAGGGGGTCCCCCAAGGGGGTCCCAAAGGGGTCCCCCAAGGGGGTCCCAAAGGGGTCCCCCAATGGTCCCCCAAGGGTGTCCCCCAAGGGGCCCCCAAGGGGGTCCCCCAATGGTCCCCCAAGGGGATCCCCCAAGGGTCCCCCAAGGGTCCCCAAGGGGATCCCCCAAGGGTCCCCCAAAAGGGTCCCCCAAGGGGGTCCCCAAAGGGGTCCCCCAAGTGTCCCCCAAGGGTTCCCCCAAGGGGTCCCCCACCAAGGGGGTCCCCCATGGGTCCACCAAGGGGGTCCCCCAAGGGGCCCCCAAGGGTCCCCCAAGGGTCCACCAAGGGGGTCCCCCAAGGGTCCCCCAAGGGTCCCCCAAGGGGTCCCCCAAGGGGTCCCCAAGGGTCCCAAGGGTCCCCCAAGGGGATCCCCCAAGGGTCCCCCAAGGATCCCCAAGGGTCCCCAAGGGTCCCCCAAGGGTCCCCCAAGGTGATCCCCCAAGATTCCCCAAGGGTCCCCCAAGGGTCCCTCAAGGGTCCCCCAAGGGTCCCCCAAGGGGGTCCCAAAGGGTCCCCCAAGGGTCCCCCAAGGGGGTCCCCCAAGGGGCCCCCAAGGGTCCCCAAAGGGGTCCCCCAAGGGGTCCCCCAAGGGGCTCCCCCAAGGGGCCCCCAAGGGTCCCCCAAGGGTCCCCCAAGGGTCCCCCAAGGGTCCCCCAAGGGTCCCCCAAGGGTCCCCCAAGGGTCCCCCAAGGGGTCCCCCAAGGGGTCCCCCAAGGGTCCCCCAAGGGTCCCCCAAGGGTCCCCACCAAGGGTGATCCCCCCCCAAGGGGTCCCCCAAGGGTCCCCCAAGGGTCCCCCAAGGGTCCCCCAAGGGGGTCCCCCAAGGGTCCCCCAAGGGGGTCCCCCAAGGGGGTCCCCCAAGGTTCCTCCAAGGGTCCCCAAGGGAATCCCCCAAGGTTCCCCCAAGGGGGTCCCCCAAGGGTCCCACAAGGGGATCCCCCAAGGGGGTCCCCCCCAAGGGTCCCCCAAGGGGATCCCCCAAGGGTCCCCCAAGGGGATCCCACAAGGGTCCCCCAAGGGGGTCCCCAAGGGTCCGCCAACGGGTCCCCCAAGGGTCCCCCAAGGGTCCCCCAAGGTTCCCCCAAGGGTCCCCCAATGGTCCCCCAAGGGTCCGCCAAGGGGGTCTCCCCAAGGGTCCCCCAAGGGGATCCCCCAAGGGTCCCCCAAGGGTCCCTCAAGGGGGTCCCCCAAGGGTCCCCCAAGGGGGACCCGCAAGGTGGTACCCCCCAAGGGGATCCCGATAGTGTCCCACAAGTGTCCCCCAAGGGGGTCTCCCAAGGGTCCCCCATGGGTCCCCCATGGGTCCCCCAAGGGTCCCCCAAAGGTCCCCCAAGGGTCCCCCAAGGGGGTCCCAAGGGGGTCCTTCAAGTGTCCCCCAAGGGGATCCCCCAAGGCTCCCCCAAGGGTCCCCCATGGGGGTCCCCCAAGGGTCCCCTAAGGGTCCACCAAGGGTCCCCCAAGGGGATCCCCCAAGGGTCCACCAAGGGGGTCCCCCAAGGGTCCCACAAGGGTCCCCCAAGGGGGTCCCCCAAAGTTCCCCCAAGGGGGTCCACCCCCCAAGGGGGTCCCCCATGGGTCCACCAAGGGGGTCCCCCAAGGGGCCCCCAAGGGTCCCCCAAGGGGGTCCACCAAGGGGGTTCCCCAAGGTTCCCCCAAGGGGGTCCCCCCCAAGGGTCCCCCAAGGATCCCCCAAGGGTCCCCCAAGGGTCCCACAAGGGTCCCCCAAGGTGATCCCCCAAGATTCCACCAAGGGTCCCCCCAAGGGTCCCCCAAGGGGGTCACCCAAGGGTCCCCCAAGGGGGTCCCCCAGGGGTCTTCCAAGGGTCCCCCAAGGGGCTCCCCCAAGGGGCCCCCAAGGGTCCCCAAAGGGGATCCCCCAAGGGGGTACCCCAAGGGTCCCCCAAGGCGATTCCCCAAGGGTCCCCCAAGGGTCCCCCAAGGGTCCCCCAAGGGGGTCTCCCCCCAAGGGTCCCCCAAAGGGTCACCCAAGTTTCCCCACCAAAGGTGATCCCAAGGGGATCCCCCAAGGGTCCCCCAAGGGGGTCCCCCAAGGGTCCCCCAACGGTCCCCCAAGGGTCCCCCAAGTGTCCCTCAAGGGGGACCCTTGGGGGACCCCCTTGAGGGACCCTTGGGGGATCCCCTTGGGGGACCCTTGAGGGGACCCCCTTGGGGGACCCTTGGGGGACCCCCTTGGGATACCCTTGGAGGACCCTTGGGGGACCCTGGGGGACCCTTGGGGGACCCTTGGGGGACCTTAGATGGGACCCTTGGGGGATCCTTGGGGGACCCTTGGGGGACCCTAGGGGGGACCCCTTGGGGGACCCTTGGGGGGACCCTTGGGGGACCCCCTTGGGATACCCTTGGAGGACCCTTGGGGGACCCTGGGGGACCCTTGGGGGACCCTTGGGGGACCTTAGACGGGACCCTTGGGGGATCCTTGGGGGACCCTTGGGGGACCCTTGGGGGGACCCCTTGGGGGGACCCCCTTGGGGGACCCTTGGGGGGACCCTTGGGGGACCCTTGGGGGACCCCCTTGGGAGGACCCTTTGGGGGACCCTTGGGGGACCCTTGGGGGATCCCCTTGGGGGACCCTTGGGGGACCCCCTTGGTGGACCCTTGTGGGACCCTTGGGGGATCCCCTTGGGGGACCCCTTGGGGGACCCCCTGGGGGACCCTTGGGGGACCCCCTTGGAAGACCCCCTTGGGGGACCACCTTGGGGGACCCTTGGGGGGACCCCTTGGGAGACCCCCTTGGGGGACCCCCTTGGGGGACCCTTGGGGGACCCTCGGGGGATCCTTGGGGGACCCTTGGGAGGGACCCCCTTGGGGGAACCTTTTGGGGGACCCTTGGGGGACCCTTGGGGGACCCCCTTGAGGGATCCCCTTGGGGGACCCTTGGGAGATCCCCTTGGGGGACCCCCTTGGGGGACCCCCTTGGGGGAACCGACCCCCTTGGGACCCCCTTGGGTGACCCTTGGGGGACCCTTGGGGGACCCTTGGGGGATACCCTTGGGACCCCCTTGTGGGACCCTTGGGGGACCCTCTTGGGACCCCCTTAGGAGGACCATTGGGGGACCCCTTGGGGGACCCATGGGGGACCTTGGGGGGACCCCTTGGGGGACCCCTTGGGGTACCCTTGGTGGATACACTTGGGGAGACCCTTGGGGCGACCCTTGGGTGACCTTGGGGGGATCCCCCAATGGTCCCCCAAGGGGGTCCCCAAGGGGTCCCCAAGGTCCCCCAAGGGGGGTCCCCCAAGGTTCCCCAAGCGTCCCCCCAAGGGTCCCCAAGGATTCCCCCAAGGATCCCCCAAGGTGTCCAAAAGGGGTCCCCGTTGGTCCCCCAAGGTTCCCCCAAGCGGGTCTCCCAAGGGTTCCCCCAAGGGGGTCCCCCAAGGGGGCCCCCCAAGGGGTCCTCCAAGGGAATCCCCCAAGGGTCCCCCAAGGGGGGTCCCCAAGGTTCCCCAAGGGTTCCCCCAAGGGGATCCCCCAAGGGTCCCCATCCCCCAAGGGTCCCCCAAGGGGGTCCCCCAAAGGGGTCTTCCCCCAAGGGTCCCCAAGGGGTCCCACAAACGGTCCTCCAAGGGGGGTCCCCCAAGGGGGTCCCCAACAAGAGTCCCCCAAGGGGCCCCCAAGGGTCCCCCCAAGGGGGTCCGGCAAGGGTCCCCCAAGGGGATCCCCAAGGGGGTCCCACAAAGGTCCCCAAGGGGTCCCCCCAAGGGTCACCCCAAGGGGTTCCCCAAGGGATCCCCAAGGGGTCCCCCAAGGGGATCCCCCAAGGTTCCGCAAGGGGGTACCCAAAGGGTCCCGCAAGGGGACCCACCAAGGGGGTAACCAAAGGGGTACCCCAAGGGTCTCCCACAGGGCTCCCCAAGGGTTCCCCCAAGGGGTCCCCCAAGGGGATCCCCAAGGGTCCCCCAAGGGGATCCCCAAGGGGTCCCCCAAGGGTCCCCCAAGGGATCCCCCAAGAGTCCCCCAAGGGTCACCCCAAGGGGTCCACAAAGGGGAACCCCAAAGGAGTCCCCCCAAGGGGAGCCCCAAGGGTCCCCCAAGGGGGTCCCCATAGGGGATCCCCATCGGGTCCCACAAGGGGGGTCCCCAAGGGGGTCTCAAGGGTCCCCCAAGGGTCTCCCAAGGGCGTCCTCCAAGGGGTCCCCTACAAGGGTACCCCAAGGGGTCACCCCAAGGGTCCCCCAAAGGTCCAACAGGGGTCCCACAAGGGTCCCCCAAGGGGGTCGCCCAAGTGTCCCACAAGGGTCCCCCAAGGGGTCCCCCAAGGGGTTTCCACCAAGGGGCCCTCCAGGGGGTCCCCCAAGGGGATCCCCCAAGGGTCCCCCAAGGGGGGTCCCCCAAGGGCCCCCAGGAGGTTCCCCCAATGGTCCCCCAAGGGGACCCCCAAGGGGGGCACCCAAAGGTCCACCCAAGGGTCCCCCAAACGGGATCCCCCCCAAAAGGGTCCCCCAGGAGATCCCCAAGGGTCCACCCAATGGTCCCCAAGGGGGGTCCCCCAAGGGTCCCCCAAGTGTTCCCCAAAGGTCCCCCAAGGGGGTTCCCCACGGGTTCCCAAAGGGTTCCCACCAGGTGTCCACCAAGGTCCCCCAAGGGTCCCCCTAAGGGCCCTCCAAGGGTCACCCAAGGGTCCCACAAGGGTCCCTCAAGGGTCACCCCAAGGGTCCCCCAAGGGGGTCCCAAGGGGGTCCCCAAGGAGTCCCCCAAGGGGTTCCCCCAAGGGTCCCCAAGGGGGTCCCCCAAGGGGTCCCTCCAGGGGGTCCCCCAAGGAGTCCCCCAAGGGGAGCCCCCAAGGGCACTACAAGGGTCCCCCAAGGGGGTCCCTAAAGGGTCCCCCAAGGGGATCCTCCAAGGGTTCCCCCAAGGGTCCCCCAAGGGGGTCCCCAAGGGTCCCCCAAGGGTCCACCCAAAGGGGTTCCCCCACGGGGAGTCCCCCCAAGGGTCCACTCAAGGGGATCCCCAAGGGTCCCCCAAGGGTCCACGCAAGGGTTCCCCCAGGGATCCCCAAAGGGTCCGCCAAGGGTCCCCACAGGGTCCCCCAAGAGGGTCCCCCAAGAGGGTCCCCCAAGAGGGTCCCCCTAAGAGGGGTCCCCCAGTGTCCCCCAAGGGGGTTCCCCCAAGGTGGTCCCCGAAGGGGCCCCCAAGGGTCCCGCAAGGGTTCACCAAAGGGTCCCCAAATGGGGATACCCCAAGTGTCCCCCAAGAGCGTTCCGAAGGGTTCCCCAAGGGTCATCTAAGGGGGGCACCAAGGGTCTCCCAGAGGGTCCCCCAAGGGGGTCAACAAGGGGGTCCCCCATGTGTTCCCCCAAAGGGGGTCCCCCCCAGGGGTACCCCACAGGGGATCCACAAGGGCCCCCCAAGGGTCCTCCAAGGGTCCACCAAGGGTTCACCAAGGGTCCCCCACGGGGTCCCCCAAGGGTCCCAGGGGGGGGACCCCCTCAAGGGGGTCCCGAAGGGCCCCCAAGGGGGTCACGTGGTCCTCCAAGGGTCCTCCCAAGGGGGTCCCATAGGGTGTCCCCCAAGGGTCCCCCCAAGGGGGTCCCCCAAGGGGCCCCCAAGGGTCCACCAAAGGGTCCCCAAGGGGTCCACAAGCGGTCCCCCAAGGGGGTCCCCCAAGGGTTCCCCAAAAGGGATCCCATAAGTGTCCACCAAGGGGTCCCCCGAGGGTCCCACAAGGGTCCCCCAAGGGGTCCCCCCAAGGGTCCCCCAAGGGGGGCCAGAAGGCTCCCAAAGGGGGTCCCACAAGGGTCCTCCAAAGGTCCCCAAGGGAATCCCCCAAGGGTCCCCCAAGGGGGTCCCCCAAAGGTACCAACAAGGGGATCCCCCAAGGGTTGTCCCCCCCCCAAAATGGGGTCCCAAAAGGGGATCCCACAAGGGTCCCCCAAGGGGGTCCCCAAGGGTCCGCCCAGGGGATCCCCACAAGGGTCCCACAAGGCGATCCCCAAGGGTCCCAAAGGGTCCCTCAAGGGGGTCCCCAAGGGTCCCCAAGGGGGACCCGCAAGGGGGATACCCCCCAAGGGGATCCCGATAGTTGTCCCACAAGGAGTCCCCCCAAGGGGTCTCTCAAGGGTCCCCATGGGTCCACCAGGGGTCCACAAGGGTCCCCCAAAGGTCCCCCAAGGGTCCCCCAAAGGGTCTCCCAAGGGGGTTCCCCCAAAGGGGGTTCCCCAAGGGGGTCCCAAGGGGGTCCTTCAAGTTGTCCCCAAAGGGGATTCCCCAAGGATCCCCCAAGGGTCACCCAAGGGGATGCCCCCAAGGCCCAAGGGTCCCCCAAGGGTCCCCCAAGGGGTCCCCACAGGGTACCAACAAGGGGGTCCCCCAGGGGATCCCAAGGGTCCCAAGGGGGTCCCCAAAGTTCCCCCAAGGGGGTCCCCCCAAGTTCCCCCAAGGGGGTCCCCCAGGGGTCCCCCAAGGGTCCCCCAAGGGGTCCCCCAAGGGTCCCCCAAGGTTGTCTCCTAAGGGGGTCCCCCCAAGGGTCCCACAAGGAGGTCCCAAGGGATCCCCCAAGGGTCCCCCAAGGGGGTTCCCCCAAGGGTCCCCCAAGGGCCCCCAAGGGGATCCCCCAAGGGTCCCAAGGGTCCCCAACGGGGTCCCCCAAGGGTCCCCCAAGGGTCCCGCAAGGGGATCCCCAAGGGTCCCCCAAGGGGGTCCCCAAGGGTCCCCCAAGGGTCCCCCAAGGGGTCCCCCAAGGGTCCGTCAAAGGTTCCCCAAGGGGGTCCCTCCCAAGGGTCCCCCAAGGATCCCCAAGGCCAGGGTCCCCCAAGGGTCCCCCAAGGAAGTCTTCCAAGGGGGTCCCCCAAGGGGGTCTCCCAAGGGGGTCCCCCCAAGGGTCCCCCAAGGTGGTCCCCCAAGGGGTTCTTCCAAGGGGGGTCCCCCCAAGGGTCCCCAAGGGGATCCCCCAAGGGTCCCACAAGGGTCCCCCAAGGGGGTCCCCCAAGGGTCGCCCAAGGGCGTCCCCCAAGGGTCCCCTCTAAGGTCTCCCAAGGGTCCCCCAAGGGTCCCCCAGGGTCCCCCAAGGGTCCACCAAGGGTATCCCAAGGGGGTCCCCCAAGGGTCCCCCAAGGGGGTCCCCCCCAAGGGTCCCCCAAGGGGTTTCCCCAAGGGTCCCCAAGGGGATCCCCCTTGGGGGACCCCCTTGAGGGACACTCGGGGACCGTTCGGGGACCGTTGGGGGACCCCTTGGGGGACCCTTGGGGGACCCTTGGGGACCCTTGGGGGATCCCCTTGGGATCACCTTTGGTGGGGGAACCTTGGGTGACCCTTTGGGGGACCCTGGGGGACCGTTGGGGGACCCTTGGGGGGCCCCTTGGGGGACCCTTGGGGGACCCTTGGGGGACCATTGGGGAATCGCCTTGGGGGACCCTTGGTGGAATCTTGGGGGATCACCTTGGGGGACCCTTGTGGGACCCTTGGGGGACCCTTGGGGGATCCTTGGGGGACCCTTGGGGGACACTTGGGGGACCTTTGGGGGACCCTCGGCTTGGGGGGACCCTTGGGGGGACCCTTGAGGGACCCCCTTGGGGGACCCTTGGGGGATCCCCTTGGGGACCCTTGGGGGACCCTTGGGGGATCCCCTTGGGATGACCCTTGGGGGACACCCTTGGGGGACCCCTTTGGGACCCCCTTGGGGGACCCCCTGGGGGGACCATTGGGGGCCCCTTGGGAAAATGTTCCTATGATGTGTATGTAATTATTACAATATTTATAAAGGTTCCGGTTGATTTGAGGTTTCTCTAAAAGTTCTCTTCGGGGACCCCCTTGGGGGACCCTTGGGGGATCCCTTGGTTGAACCTTTGGGACCCCCTTGGGGGACCATTGGGGACCCCCTTGGGGGACCCTCTTGGGGAACCTTGGGGGACCCTTGGGGAACCTTGGGGGACCCTTGGGGGACCCCTTGGGGACCCTTGGGGACTTTTGGGGACCCCTTGGGTGACCCTTGGGGGAACCCCCTTGTGGGAAACTTGGGGGAACCTTGGGGGACCCCTTGTGACCCCCTTGGGGGACCATTGGGGGAGCCCCTTGGGGGACCCTCTTGGGGACCCTTTGGGGACCCCTTGTGGGAAACTTGGGGGTATACCCTTGGGGGACCCCCTTGCGGGACCCTTGGGGGACCCCCTTGGGGGACCCTTGGGGGAACCTTGGGGGACCATTGGGGTCCCTTGGGGGCCCTTGGGGGACGCTTGGGGGGACCCCCTTGGGGGAATCCTTGGGGGAACCCCTTGGGGGAACACTTGGGGGGACCCCCGTGGGGGACCCTTGGGGGACCTTTGGTGGATCCCCTTGGGACCCTTGGGGGACGCCCTTGGGGACCCTTGGGGGACCCCCTTGGGGACCCTTGGGGGGACCCTTGGGGGACCCTTGGGGATCCCCTTGGGGGAC
>JASPKZ010004007.1:0-10742 GCA_030220185.1 Diploptera punctata | reverse complement strand
TTGCATTATAAATCCGGGACACAGTGTCTAGATAGTTGTTTTGCATTTTTTTAAGTTCGAACAATTTGACAGTTTTTTGGTCAAAACTCTAAGAATATAACATTTTCCAACACCAATTTTGTAATTCTGTACTTATACTGGATTCCTATGCATTATAACGCTTTGCTCTATCTCAAGAAAGTAGTTATGCATTATCTTAATAATCGTTAATTTTTTACATTTTTTTTTAATCTCTAAGACGATAACCACGGAAAACTCAATTTTGAAATTCTGGATTTATACCAGATGTTTTGGATTATAGATCCAGTACACCATCTCTAGATAGTAGTTTTGCATTTTTTGAAGTTTCCAAAAATTTGACAGTTCATTTTCTGATCAAACTGTTAGAATACAACATTTTCCAACACAATTTTGAATTTATGTACTTATATTGGATTTTTCGCATCATAAACGCTTTACACTGTCTCAAGAAAGTAGTTATGCAGTATCTTAATAATCGAGATTTTTTCATTTTTTTGTTAACCGGTAAGACGATAACCACGGAAAACTCAATTTTGAAATTCTGGATTTATACCGGATTTTTTGCATTATAAATCCGGGACATTGTGTCTAGATAGTAAGTTTGCATTTTTGAAGTTTCGAACAATATGAACATTTCTGGTCAAACTGTTAAGAATATAACATTTTTTTTCAAACATAATTTTGAGGTTATGTACTATACTTGATTTTTTTGGCGTCATAAAACGACTTTTGACTCTATTGAAGAAAGTAGTTATGCAGTATCATAATAATCGTTGAATTTTTTACATTTTTGTTAATCTCTAAGACGATAACCACGGAAAACAATTCAAATTTTGAAAATTCTGGATTTATACCAGATTTTTTGCATTATAAATCCACGACAACAGTCTCTAGTTAGCAGTTTTGCATTTTTTTGAATAGTTTCGAACAATTTGACAGTTTTTGGTCAAACTGTAAGGATATAACATATTCCAACACAATTTTGTAATTCTGTACTTATATACTGGGAATCTATGGGCAAAAAAAAATCATAAAACGCTTTGCTCTAATCTCAAGGAAAGTAAGTTATGCAGTATCTTAATAATCGTGAATTTTTACATTTTTTTGTTAATCTCTAAGACGATAACCACGGAAAACTCAATTTTGAAATTCTGGATTTATACCGGATTTTTTGCATTATAAATCCGGGACACACTCTCTAGATAGTAGTTTTGCATTTTTTGAAGTTTCGAAAAATTTGACATTTTGTGGTCAAACTGTAAGAATATAACATTTTTCAACACAATTTTGAAGTTATGTACTTATACTGGATTTTTTGCATCAAAACGCTTTACACTGTCTCAAGAAAGTAGTTATGCAGTTTCTTAATAATCGGTAATTTTTACATTTTTTTGTTAACCTGTAATTCGATAACCACGGAAAACTCAAATTTGAATATCTGGTTTGACACCGGATTTTTTGCATTGTAAATCCGGGACACAGTCTCTTGATAGTAATTTCGCATTTTTTTGTAGTTTCGAAAAATTTGACAGTTTCTGGTCAAACTGTAAGAATATAACATTTTAGAACACAATTTTGTAATTCTGTACATATACTGGATTCTATGCATCATCAACGCTTTACTCTATCTCAAGAATGTAGTTATGCAGTATCTTAATAATCGTGAATTTTTTACATTTTTTTGTTAATCTCTAAGACGATAACCACGGAAAACTCAATTTTGTAATTCTGGACTTATACCAGATTTTTTGCATTATAAATCCAGGACACAGTCTCTAGATAGTAGTTTTGCATTTTTTGAAGTTTCGAAAAATTTGACATTTTCTGGTCAAACTGTAAGAATGCAACATATTCCAACACAATTTTGAAGATACGTACTTATACTGGATTTTTTGCATCATAATCGCTTTACACTTTCTCAACAAAGTAGTTATGCAGTATTTTAATAATCGTGAATTTTTACATTTTTTTGTTAATGTCTAAGACGATAACCACGGAAAACTCAATTTTGAAATTCTGGATTTATACCAGATTTTTTGCGTTATAAATCCAGGACACAGTCTCTAGATAGTAGTTTTGCACTTTTTGAAGTTTCGAAAAATTTCACATTTTCTTGTCAAACTGTAAGAATATAACATTTTCCAACACAATTTTGAATTTATGTACTTATATTGGATTTTTGCATCATAAACACTTTACACTGTCTCAAGAAAGTAGTTATGCAGTATCTTAATAATCGAGATTTTTTCATTTTTTTGTTAACCGGTAAGACGATAACCACGGAAAACTCAATTTTGAAATCCTGGATTTATACCGGATTTTTTGCATTATAAATCCGGGACATTGTCTCTAGATAGTAGTTTTGCATTTTTATGAAGTTTCGAAAAATTTGACATTTTCTGGTCAAACTGTCAGAATATAACATTTTTCAACACAATTTTGAAGTTATGTACTTATATTGGATTTTTGCATCAAAAACGCTTTACATTGTCTCCACAAAGTAGTTATGCAGTTTCTTAATAATCGAGAATTTTTACATATTTTTGTGTTAATGTCTAAGACGATAACCACGGAAAAACCCAATTTTGATATCTGGTTTGTCACCGGATTTTTTGCATTATAAATCCGGGACACAGTGTCTAGATAGTAGTTTTGCATTTTTTGAAGTTTCGAACAATTTGACAGTTTTTGGTCAAACTGTAAGAATATAACATTTTCCAACACAATTTTGTAATTCTGTACTTATACTGGATTCTTTGCATCAAAAACGCTTTGCTCTATCTCAAGAAAGTAGTTATGCAGTATCTTAATAATCGACATTTTTTCATTTTTTTGTTAACCTGTACGACGATAACCACGGAAAACTCAATTTTGAAATTCTGGATTCATACCGGATTTTTTGCATTATAAATCCGGGACACAGTCTCTAGATAGTAGTTTTGCATTTTTTTGAAGTTTCGAAAAATTTGACATTTTCTGGTCAAACTGTAAGAATACAACATTTTTCAACACAATTTTGAAGTTATGTACTTATACTGGATTTTTTGCATCATAAACGCTTATAAACTGCTTCAAGAAAGTAGTTATGTAGTTTCTTAATAATCAAGAATTTTTACATTTTTTTGTTAAACTCTAAGACGGTAACCACGAAAAACCCAATTTTTAATATTTGATTTGACACCGGATTTCTTGCATTACAAATCCGCGACACAGTCTGTAGATAGTAGTTTTGCATTTTTTTAAGTTTCGAAACATTTGACATTTTCTTGTCAAACTATAACAATACAACATTTTTCAACACAATTTTGAAGTTATGTACTTATACTGGATTTTTGCATCATAAACGCTTTACACTGTCTCAAGGAAGTAGTTATGCAGTATCTTAATATTCGTGAGTTTTTACATTTCTTTGTTAATGTCTAAGACGATAACCACGGAAAACTCAATTTTGAAATTCTGGATTTATACCGGATGTTTTGCATTATAAATCCGGGAACACTCTCTAGATAGTAGTTTTACATTTTTTGAAGTTTCGATAAATTTGACATTTTGTGGTCAAACTGTAAGAATATAACATTTTTCAACACAATTTTGAATTTATGTACTTATACAGGATTTTTTGCATCATAATCGCATTACACTTTCTCAACAAAGTAGTTATGCAGTATTTTAATAATCGTGAATTTTTACATTTTTTTGTTAATGTCTAAGGCGATAACCACGGAAAACTCAATTTTGAAATTCTGGATTTATACCAGATTTTTTGCGTTATAAATCCAGGACACAGTCTCTAGATAGTAGTTTTGCACTTTTTTTGAAGTTTCGAAAAATTTCACATTTTCTTGTCAAACAGTAAGAATACAACATTTTCCAACACAATTTTGAATTTATGTACTTATATTGGATTTTTGCATCATAAACGCTTTACACTTTCTCAAGAAAGTAGTTATGCAGTATCTTAATAATCGTGAATTTTTACATTTTTTGTTAATGTCTAAGACGATAACCACGGAAAACTCAATTTTGAAATTCTGGATTTATACCGGATTTTTTGCATTATAAATCCGGGACACAGTCTCTAGATAGTAGTTTTAGCATTTTTTGAAGTTTCGAAAAATTTGACATTTTCTGGTCAAACTGTAAGAATATAACATTTTTCAACACAATTTTGAAGTTATGTACTTATACAGGATTTTTTGCATCATAATCGCTTTACACTTTCTCAACAAAGTAGTTATGCAGTATTTTAATAATCGTGAATTTTTACATTTTTTTGTTAACCTCTAAAACATACAACCACGGAAGGAAAATCAATTTTGAAATTGTAGATTTATACCGGATTTTTTGCATTATAAATCCGGGATACAGTCTCTAGATAGAAGTTTTGCATTTTTTGAAGTTTCGAAAAATTTGACATTTTCTGGTCAAACTGTAAGAATACAACATTTTCCAACACAGTTTTCAAATTTTGTACTTACTCTGGATTTTTTGCAACATAAACGCTTTACACTTTCTCAGGAAAGTAGATATGCAGTTTTTTAGTTATCGTGAATTTTTACGCCTTTTTGTTAAACTGTAAGGCGATAACCACGGAAAATTCTATTATGAAATTCTGGATTTACACCGTATTTGTTTGCATTATAAATCCGGGAAACAGCCTCTAGATAGTAGTTTTGCATTTTTTGAAGTTTCGAAAAATTTGTCATTTTCTGGTCAAACTGTAAGAATATAACATTCTCCAACACAATTTGAAGTTATGTACTTATACTGGTTTTTTGCATCATAAACGCTTTACCCTGTCTCAAGTAAGTAGTTATGCAGTTTCTTAATAATCGAGAATTTTTACATTTTTTTGTTAACCTCTAAGAAGATAACCACGGAAAACCCAATTTTGAATATCTGGTTTGACACCGGATTTTTGGCATTATAAATCCGGGACACAGTCTCTAGATAGTAGTTTTGCATTTTTTGAAGTTTCGAAACATTCGACATTTTCTGGTCAAACTGTAAGAATATAACATTTTCGAACACAATTTTGAAATTCTGTACTACTACTGGATTTTATGCATCATAAACGCTTTACTCTATCTAAAAGAATGTAGTTATGCTGTATCTTAATAATCGTGAATTTTTACATTTTTTTGTTAATGTCTAAGACGATAACCACGGAAAACTCAATTTTGAAATTCTGGATTTACACCGGATTTTTTGCATTATAAATCCGGGACACACAGATCTAGATAGTAGTTTTGCATGTGTTTGAATTTTCGAAAAATTTGACATTATCTGGTCAAACTGTAAGAATACAACATTTTTAGAACACAATGTTTTGATTTATGTACTTATATGGATGTTTGTATCATAAACTCTTTACACTTTCTCAAAAAAGTAGTGTGGCAGTAGTCTACTTAATTCTGAGATTTTTTCATTTTTTTTTTAACGGTAAGACATAACCACGGAAAACTCAATTTTGAAATTCTGGATTCATACCGGATTTTTTGCATTATAAATCCGGGACACAGTGTCTAGATAGTAGTTTTGCATTTTTTTGAAGTTTCGAAAAATTTGACATTTTCTGGTCAAACTGTAAGAATATAACATTTTTCAACACAATTTTGAGGTTATGTACTTATACTTGATTTTTTGCGTCATAAACGCTTTACTCTATCTGAAGAAAGTAGTTATGCAGTATCTTAATAATCGTGAATTTTTTACATTTTTTGTTAATCTCTAACGGTCTTACTAATAAAAATCTCTAATACAGGGCTTTCATCAGTTGTTTAGTTATACAATATATACGCCTTATGTAGATCACGTATAATTTCCTTACTAATAAACGTTGTGCCGGAGCTATATAAACAAAACATCAGTTATACACAATACGTCACATCTTCGTCATCATAGTGACGTCAGAACAACATTACTCGCAGTTTGTAACAGAATAAAACAACATCAACTAGTGATTATTGTGTAAGAAATGAATATGGATAAAGAATAAAAGAGATTCCCTAATTGAGGAGGTACGGAAAAAATAAGTGTGTTTTAATTTATATACATTTTCCTTTACGCAATGTCAAATAAAACGTAGAATTGGTTTCACAGATAATGTGCTGCCATCTAACGTCAAGAATTTCGACCAATTCTTGGAAACTAATAAAAGCTTTGCCCATTACTTATGAATTATATGCAGTATTTTAAGATGCGTTAGAAAACGTTCAAAATAGAGGAAATGTTACCGACAACAAAATATCATTTCAAGCGAAAAAAAAAAAATCACTATAGCTCGACCGGAAATCGAACCTACGACCTCACGCATGGCAGCCAGAAGCTCTAACCACAAGAGTACCAAGTTAACATGTCTATTCTTGCAATAATAGTACCTCTATACTAAAATACATTTTTATATCGGTGTGTGTTATGTATTATAGATGCAAGAAAGTTTTCTTAAAATAATATTATGAAGCATTTAAACTACATTCAGGTTAAATCTTGTCTACAACAATTATTGTAGAACATATCCTTTGTGATTCAATGTTCAATTTTAAAATATTTTTAGGCCTAATCCAGAATGAGTGTAACGAAAGGCATTTTATGATGCCTTTATTTTCCTACCCAGAGCTTTATTAATATTATTTATGCCCTGTGCATCCATCAAACAGTCATTAAAGTGTTGCATTTTGGGTTAAATTTAAGGAAACTTTCATCAAAATCATAAGAAAAACAGTCAGTTGATCTTGATGTCCGACATTTTGTCTAGTTATAGAATCCTTAAACAAGGGTGGAGGCATGTATAACGATTCCCATGTAAAGTTGTACACCTCTTCTACACTGAACAGCTAATACAGTGTTTATTAGTAAGAATTTTCAACTGAGATGTGTATAAACCTTGTATAAAAGTTATATATGGATTATTAGTAAGAGGGTATAAGACGATAACCACGGAAAACTCAATTCTGAAATTCTGGATTTATACCAGATTTTTTGCATTATAAATCCACGACACAGTCTCTAGTTAGCAGTTTTGCATTTTTTTGAAGTTTCGAACAATTTGACAGTTTTTGGTCAAACTGTAAGGATATAACATATTCCAACACAATTTTGTAATTCTGTACTTATACTGGAATCTATGCATCATAAACGCTTTGCTCTATCTCAAGAAAGTAGTTATGCAGTATCTTAATAATAGTGAATTTTTTACATTTTTTTGTTAATCTCTAAGACGATAACCACGGAAAACTAAATTTTGAAATTCTGGATTTATACCGGATTTTTTGCATTATAAATCCGGGACACACTCTCTAGATAGTAGTTTTACATTTTTTGAAGTTTCGAAAAATTTGACATTTTGTGGTCAAACTGTAAGAATATAACATTTTTCAACACAATTTTGAAGTTATGTACTTATACTGGATTTTTTCATCAAAAATGCTTTACACTGTCTCAAGAAAGTAGTTATGCAGTTTCTTAATAATCGGTAATATTAACTGGTTGTATTATAGATCGTAATATGTATATTAGATATTATCTTTTGATCAAATTTTTACTTAGTGTTTAATATTAGAGTTAATTAAGATTGTTATATTCTTATGTAATATATGTTTGTCCTGGTGAGTGGAAGAGAAGGCCACATGGCCTTAACTCCACCAGGCTAAATAAATAAATCTTAAATCTTAAATCTTAATTTTTACATTTTTTTGTTAACCTGTAATTCGATAACCACGGAAAACTCAAATTTGAATATCTGGTTTGACACCGGATTTTTTGCATTGTAAATCCGGGACACAGTCTCTTGATAGTAATTTCGCATTTTTTTGTAGTTTCGAAAAATTTGACAGTTTTCTGGTCAAACTGTAAGAAATATACCATTTAGAAACAATTTTTAATTCTGTACATATACTGGATTCTATGCAACATCAACGCTTTACTCTATCTCAAGAATGCAGTTATGCAGTATCTTAATAATCGTGAAATTTTACATTTCTGGTTAATCTCTAAGACGATAACCACGGAAAACTCAATTTTGTAATTCTGGACTTATACCAGATTTTTTGCATTATAAATCCAGGACACAGTCTCTAGATAGTAGTTTTGCATTTTTTGAAGTTTCGAAAAATTTGACATTTTCTGGTCAAACTGTAAGAATGCAACACATTCCAACACAATTTTGAAGATACGTACTTATACAGGATTTTTTGCATCATAATCGCTTTACACTTTCTCAACAAAGTAGTTATGCAGTATTTTAATAATCGTGAATTTTTACATTTTTTTGTTAATGTCTAAGACGATAACCACGGAAAACTCAATTTTGAAATTCTGGATTTATACCAGACTTTTTGCGTTATAAATCCAGGACACAGTCTCTAGATAGTAGTTTTGCACTTTTTGAAGTTCCGAAAAATTTCACATTTTCTTGTCAAACTGTAAGAATACAACATTTTCCAACACAATTTTGAATTTATGTACTTATATTGGAATTTTTTCATCATAAACACTTTACACTGTCTCAAGAAAGTAGTTATGCAGTTTCTTAATAATCGAGAATTTTTACATATTTTTGTTAAACTCTAAGACGATAACCACGAAAAACCCAATTTTGAATATCTGGTTTGTCACCGGATTTTTTGCATTATAAATCCGGGACACAGTGTCTAGATAGTAGTTTTGCATTTTTTTGAAGTTTCGAACAATTTGACAGTTTTTGGTCAAACTGTAAGAATATAACATTTTCCAACACAATTTTTTAATTCTGTACTTATACTGGATTCTTTGCATCAAAAACGCTTTGCTCTATCTCAAGAAAGTAGTGATGCAGTATCTTAATAAACGACATTTTTTCATTTTTTTGTTAACCGGTACGACGATAACCACGGAAAACTCAATTTTGAAATTCTGGAGATTCATACCGGATTTTTTGCATTATTAAATCAGGGACACAGTCTCTAGATAGTAGTTTTGCATTTTTTTTTGAAGTTTCGAAAAAATTGACATTTTTCTGGTCAAACTGTAAGAATATAACATTTGTCAACACAATTTTTAGGTTATGTACTTATACTGGATTTTTTGCATCATAAACGCTTTACACTGTCTCAAGAAAGTAGTTATGCAGTTTCAAAATAATTGAGAATTTTTGCATTTTGTTAACTGTAATGATAACCCGGAAAACTCAATTTTGAATATTATGGTTTGTGAAACGGATTTTTTGCATATAAATCCGGACACTGTCTCTAGATACTAGCTTGCATTTCTTTGAAATATTCGAAAAATTTGACACTTTTTGGTCAAACTGTAAGTATAACCATTTTCCAACACAATTTGTATTTGTACACATCCTGGACTATGATTAAAGGCTTTACTCTATCTCAAGAAGTAGTTAGCTGTATGAATAATCGTGAATTTTTTACATTTGTTGTTAATCTTTAAGACGATTAACCAGGAAATCTAATTTGAAATCTGGATTTATACCGGTTTTTTTGCATTATTAATCCGGACATAGTTCTAGATAGTAGTTTTGATTTTTTGAAGTTTCGAAAAATTTTATATTTTCTGGTCAAACTGTAACAATACAACATTTTTCAACACAATTTTGAAGTTATGTACTTATACTGGATTTTTTGCATCATAAAGCTTATAAACTGCTTCAAGAAAGTAGTTATGTAGTTTTAATAATCAAGAATTTTTACATTTTTGTTAAACTCTACGGACGGTTAACCAGGAAAAACCCAATTTTAATATTTGATTTGCACCGGATTTTTTCATTACAAATCCGCGACCACAGTCTGTAGATATAGTCTTGCATTTTTTTAGTTTCGAAACATTTGACATTTCTTGTCAAACTACAACCATACAAAATTTTTTCAACACAATTTGAGTATGTACTTATATTGGATTTTGCATCAAACGCTTTACATGTCTCAAGGAAGTAGTTATGCAGTATCTTATATTCGGAGTTTTACATTCTTCTTTACTGTCTAAGACGATTACCACGGAAACTCAATTTGAAATTCTGGATTTATACCGGATGTTTGCATTATAAATCCGGGACCTCTCTAGATAGTAGTTTTTACATTTTTTGAATTTCGAAAAATTTGACATCTGTGGTCAAACTGGAAGAATAATGTTTTCACACCAATTTGAAGTTATGTACTTATACATGATTTTTTGAATATAATCGCATTACCCTTCTCACAAAGTCGTTATGCAGTATTTTTATAATCGTGAATTTTTCATTGTTTTTGTAATGTCTAAGGCTATAACAACGGAAAACAATTTGAAATTTGGATTTATACCAGATTTTTTGAGTTATAACTCCAAGAACAGTCTCTAGCTAGTAGTTTGCACTTTTGAGTTTCCAAAAATTTCACTTTTTGTCAAACAGTAGAATACAACATTTCCAAACACAATTTGAATTTATGTACTACATGGATTTTTGCATCATAAACGATTACATTTTCTCACGTAAGTAGTTATCTGTATCTTAATATTCGTGAGTTTTTACATTTCTTTGTTAATTCCTAAGACGATACCACGGAAAATCAATTTTGAAATTCTGGATTTGTACCGGAGTTTGCATTAAAATCGGGGAACACTCTCTAGATAGTAGTTTTACATTTTTGAAGTTCGAAAAATTTGACAGTCTGTGGTTCAAACTGTAAGAATATAACATTTTTCAACACATTTTGAAGTAGTATGTACTTATACAGGATTTTTTTTGCATCATT
>JASPKZ010004006.1:0-14144 GCA_030220185.1 Diploptera punctata | reverse complement strand
GCATTACTGATGAAAGCTGGATCCAGATTAATAAATTGCAAGTAACGGCTGGGTAAAACCAGGAAAAGTCTCCAGTGAGATTGGTCGGCTCAAAGATTTAAATTAGAATCTCCTAAATTGAGCCTCAAAACAATACCTTGAACAAATCGACGACCATCACAGTTTTATTATATGCCCCCATTAGGGCCTATCGAAAATCACGTATCGCGAAAGCCGGTGAATTTATTAGCGAATTGGAAATCAAAAGTGACATTTGTTAGGACTATTTAACGAATAAATTAAGTTTTTACTCAAAACATATTAAATGTAGTTATTTCAAATATTTATATATTTAATGTAATTGCGATGTTTAAAAAAAACGAGTCTGTTTGGTTAGTTTTATTTTTTATCCACTGCACTAGATCATATTTTTATTGCGATAAGATAGCATATTGTAAGGACATATTCGAGAAAAAAATGAACTCATCAAACTGTTATTTAACCAAATTAAGGTACGGTATAATTTTTTTTTAGGAACAACTCAGTAAAATCATTATTAAAAATAAAATTATGAACACACAATTATCAAATGATAGTTCGAAGGAATCTGTTCATTCTTTGTTATACTCAACGTATTGTTGGAGGACCACACTACACAATAAGCTTGACCTGTCAGATAGTAAAGAGGAGGAGCTTTCTTTAATATTAACACAGAAGTAGATAAATATCGAGGCAAAAACACGACTGTCCTTGGTTGTAATACAAAATTAAGTGAAATGTGATGGTCATTGGAATCCCCCATTGGGCAGAGTTAATAGTCAGTGTAACAGAGAAGCATTTTGATTAAACTCGATGATTAAATGAGATACAAAAAAATGTAGCTGAAACCCCACATTGATCGTTATGTTTACAAAAGTAAAAGAAAATTTCTATACGCCATGTTCACGGCATGGTATGTGGTGGTGCTCATACGTAAATCTATGCTACATTAATCACATCAGTGGATTTTATTCTTAGTTTCCGCTGGATACAGTAAACTTATATTTTAATATTACGTAATATAATGTGACGCTACTGGGCAACAAACTTTTGTTTTGTCTCAGAGAGAAAAATATGTGATTCTGATAGTATTTTTTCTCCTGAATTCAAATGCGATATCGGTTTTCTCCATGGTGCAAGATTTCCGAGAGACAGGCATTTATAATGGCAAACATGGAACAATACAGAGAACATTCAAAAATTAAAATTAGGAAAAGAAACCAAGATAAAATGTATAATGTTATGGCGGTCCAACAATATTGTATGGATGTGAAACTTGGGCTCCAGTGAAAAGAGACAGAAGGATAGAATACAGACGGCAGAGATGCGGTCCTAAGACAAGTACAAGACTTGATAGAATAAGAAATGAGGATATAAGAGAAGAATTGAAAGTACAGCCTTTATTGGATAAAGTCACGAATTACAGACCAGAAAGGATTGATCACATGGATGGAATGGTAAGGAGAGATATCCATTGTTAGCAAGCAATTATCAAGCAGGAGGAAGGCGTGATGTTGGAGACCTAGAAGACGTTGGGCTGATGGATTATGAAGTTCGGAACGGGCAATTGCCTAATCCCTGGAGGATGATGATGATGATTTAATATTTTCAACATTCGTAAACTACACTATATTCGAACATTCGGACTCACCTAGAAAGTTAAAAATGGCGATTGTTTGCTATATTACGTATATGATCAAACACCATGGCTTGTTAAATTACCAGGACCAGTGCTTGTGGTCAGACTGCTGACGACAGTTCATGAAGTTTGAGTTCGATTCCCTGGTTTAGACCACAGCAATTCTCATATAGCCTACATGGTCTGGATTTAGGTTAAGAACTCTCTGGCTTTCATTACCATTATCACCCATCATATCATCGGGCTAACGTAAACTCCGCCTCCAGGCGCCCCAACTTCAGAAATGGTTACAATTCCGCCAACCCAGGAGAAATACCATTAATGTCACGAAGATAACCTGGCGGCATTGATAAAAAATACGAAAATATTATACAGAGTGAGTCTAAATTGCTCTTACAGAGTTTAAGGCTTATAGAGGAACAAAGACAATTCAATTAACATAGGAACCCATGTCCGGAAATGTGCTGGTTTTTTCGTTACACAGTAAACTACAACTACAGCAAATGTTGTTCTCTTGTACTCCTGCTGCCTGCCGTCTGGAACCACTTATAACAAGGACTCGATTGTGATGACCATCGGCTTTTCTCAAACAGTTGCGGTACCTCCGCACCATGGTATCGTACACAAGATCATCAATCCCTGGTCCTTCAAACATCCGTCGCAGACCTCACTCGTGCTAGAATGTCTTCGCGGATTCTACAGGGGTCTCGTGAATTAAGGTTTTCTTGTGACCTCACAGCTAGTAGTCTAGCGGGTTAAAATCGAAGCGTGGAGAAGTGCAGGCCAAGCAATCGGACCTGCCATTCCACCGAGCTACGCCGTACAATGCCATGGATAACAGCAATGAAGTACGTACACCTTGTACTGTCGTGAAGGATACTACGTACTGTACAAGTACAACTAAACTGAAAGCACATAAACAAACTTGCAATGGACATGGAACATCGGGTGCCGGGGAATGCTTGGACTCTAGTCAAGTATCATAGTGAGTGCGCCGAAAAAGCGCGTTGGTGATTTTGCGTGTAGCGGAAAATCGGTGTTTCCGGACACGAGTTCTGGCTAAACTTAATTACTTGGTCTCTGCTCACTCCTCGAACTCTGTAGGGCAATTTAGACTCACTCTGTAGAAGAAAAGTTTTTTTTATGGTAATGGAATTTAATATGTATTCATTGCAGTAGGCTTAAATATATGTTGTTGTTTCAAATGTTGGCCTTGCATCGAAGCATTAGGTTCTTGTTCTCCAATATTCTCAATGTTGGATTCAACAGGTTGTAGTTCTTCATTCATTTTCTCTTTGTTCATAGAGACAATTGGATCGTTTAGATTCCTATTTATATACATGTTTGGCCAAATAGTCATGTTCTGTAAGCAGTCTAAATTTTGCTACTGTAGTTTTACGTGGGAATTTTGGAATAATATCTGGCTTCTTTACTAAACTATTCCATTTTTTTGTTTTGGCTTATTACATAGGTTTAGGTTTTGTTTGATTTATATTTTATATTGTTTTTTATTCTTTTTTATGGATGCGAAAGTTTGTAGTAGCATTCTGAATTAACTTGGAGCCTTTTTTTTTGGCAAGAAAATCAGTAAATATATAAAAATGTTTGTTTTGGAAACTGATAACAAGTGACGTTGTAAAAATACGTGAGTGACAACGATGACTGAAGTTATATAATTTGTGAATGTCATTTGTTTGAGTCCTTGACTGTGATGATATCACGCAGAGTGGCGTGCCAGTCTAATTTCTAACAGCTGTAATTTACTTAGTGACCTTGTTTCATTAACCAAAATCCCCCATCTGCAGCATCAATTCACAAAAATTCCACATGTAAAAACATTCTAATATATACCTGGTGTTTGTCGACTGTATGGTCCGCGCAGGTCAAACTTCTGGTCTATTCATCTTGGCTTTCCCTCTAAAGAGCAACATTAATTTCCACCATTACTTTTTTTGTATGTAAGCCCATGTTTTCCCTTACAGAGATTTAGGCGCTCTCCCCTAGAGGGAAGAATTTGAACCATACTAATTTAGTTACACTTGTTTTCGTATAGATGTCATTTGAGTGGGTCCGTGGTCAGCGTTCCACCTCATACTGACATCATAGGAAACCAAGGTAGTACTAGGACGGGAAAATTCGGGTAAATTTGCCTAGAGGCCTTTTCATTCAGGCTTAAGGATTTTTTAACGAGACTGAAAATCTTCAGAATCGGGACCCACGGCTTAAAGTTCCTCCCGGAGGACTTGCTCCTTAGATTTTTCCCATCCTAAAAAATCCATCGACCCCGGCCGGGTTTGAACCCGCGGACCCTCGAGACCAGAGGCAAGGAGCATAACCCACTAGTCCACTGCGGCTGAATGCCACCATTACTTAATTTTCTAAAATATATTCAATTATATTATCGACCAGCCAGATGGGCTAATGGGTCAGCGTTTCTGACTACAGTTAATGATGTCCCGGGTTCGATTCCCGGTAAAACCATAGACATTTTTCCTCAAAGGGAATTATTCCTATAGTTGCCCATGGTCTGTAACTTAGGTTAAGTTTAGGTTAAGAACTCTCCTGGCGCTTCATTATCATTTATCACCCATCATAATCATCGGGGATAAACGTAACTCCGCCTTCCAAATGCCCCAACCTAAGAAATGGATTACAATTCCGCCAATTCCAGGTGAGAAAGCCATAAATGTCCTAAAAGACAACCTGGTGGCATTAGACAAAAAAATAGTTATAAATCGAATTAATTCGTTAAAACATATATCTCTCTTCTTTTTTTGTCGGCCGCAGTGGACTAGTGGTGTGGCTTCTTGTTTCTGATCCTGAGGCCCTCGCGAGGTTCGCGACTTCAAACCCGGCCGTGGATCGATGGATTTTTTTAGGATGGATAAATTCAAGGAGCAAGTCCTCCGGGAGGGACTTAAGCCGTGAGTCCCAGATTTTAAGGCTCGTCAAAAGATCCTTAATCTAATGACGATAATGATGGCCTGATGCTGTTCAGGGACCTTTTGGACCTTAAAGTTTCCTGACATTTGTCTTACAGGTGAGGAAAAACCCAAATATCACCTAGGAAGCTTGTCCCGGACCGTGGATGGAACCCGGGCCGAATACCAGAAATATCGAAGTAGTAACAAACTGGTGGCATTGAATTTATAAGATCCATTTTATTAATTTCAATATTATATATTCAAAAAGTCATTCACAAAATAATGTTTTAAAAAACACCATGAGAGTTTTCATCTCCTTGAATAATATTGGTCTCCGGTCCCTATGCTCCATAGAGATCCAAAAATCTGAAAACCTCGTCAGAATTACATTTTTCAGCATTTCTACAGCATTATTTTTCGCTTATTGTGTTCGATTCATAATACATTGGTCCATTTAAAATCATTATTTGAAGGTTTGTAATTTAATAAATTGGACCAGTATATACAGGTTAAGTCCACCGCTGTGGTCTCGAGGTAGCATGCAGCGGGCCCGGGGCTCGATTCCCGGTTCGGGACAGGCTCCTGGACGAGGTTTTTTTTTCGGGTTTTTTCTCACCTGTAAGACAAAATGTCAGGAAGCTTAGGGCCCAATGGTCCCCGTAAATCACGGTAAGCTACCACACCTGTAATTCCCTAGTAAAGCTGCAAAGCATAGCATGAAAATTCTATGGTTGCAGTGAAAGACATAGCATGAAATTGCTATGATTGCAGTTGACAGACCTGCCCTCGGTCAGAATTGCCTATGGAGGATGGATCCAGGTTAAAATTTTTATAATCAGTTGAGTTGGTGTTTTACTGATGAAAATCCATATTTATTAATTAAATAAAAATAAAACGTAGTTTTATTTGATTTTCATATTTATTATATAATTCAGTGACAGCTGTTTTGGTACACTGTACCTTCTTCAGACATGTTAACAAATTATGAATTGTGTTCCAACTGATCTAAACAACACTACAACAATATTTAAATTTTTAAAATATAACAAAGGGGATTCATTCAAATCAAGTTGAGAATTTAACAGTTTTTTACTACTTTTTAAATTTATTAATTTATACAGCCTCCCAAAAGATCTAACTTCTTACCCTTATCACAAATATGTAAAATTTCAAAATTTGGATCGAAACAATGATTAAATTGGAATAGGGTGGTTTACCATATTTTGAATTTTCTAAATTTCTGTTATATGCTCTCATGAAAGCATTAGTTCAGGATAGGGATGTATGGAGAGCTTATGTCCGCGCGACTATGAACCTACGGATTCGATAGTGCCGGTGAATAAGTGAGTAAGTAAGGAGTTCTAGGCTTTATCTGCCTAAGAAATATATTGCCTCCATCTATCGTGCAATAGTTCAATGCGGCCTGTTTAGGGCGGTTACAGCATCCCTTTTGGATTACTATGTAATAAAATTGTACATAAATCGGAAACTTCACTGGATCCCAGATCCTGCGTTACCTCCGGAGTCAACCTCTGAAGCTCATCCTCTGCCAGTGCTTGTATCTTCAACAGTTAATGCTAGAGGTTTTCCTTTCTTCAAAAGGACAACGTCCTGAGATCTTGAAAATGAACGTAAAAATAGTTGGAGGTGTCCTTTAATGGGCACATTAAAGTCTTGCAAGTCTGCCGTCCATCTTTAAAAACTCTCCCAACCGTTGCTCGTTAATCGTCGTTACAAAATGTAATAGAATAATTATCCTCGTTCCCTTGGTATAGGCACACTTACAACACATCATCGTACTCACTCGTGCTTCGAAAGCATCACATTTTCTCGAGGGATGTCTCTACCCTTACTTTTGTTAGCATCGAGTGAATATTTTAGCTTACAAAAGGATAGTAGCATGGCGCTATAAAATAAAGTATTACCCAACATATATATATATATATGGTATGATAAGAAAAATAAATGCCTGGACGGGATTCGAACCCGGATCTCTGAGTCTGTACTTCAGCGTGATATCCATTACACCACCAGGCGAATCCAATTCAAACACTTATTTTTCTTATATATGTATTATATTCTCCATTATTACTAGATGTCGCGAGAAACTCGGTCTTCACTGCCATCTAGTAGCTGACTATAACAAGTAAGCAAATTAAAGAGTATATATATATATAATATTTTACTTTATAGCAGTGACGCTTTATCGATGTTATAATTAAATGTTTAACATTGAGCAATGCAAGCTTAATATGCCAGTGAAGACCGAGTTCTCGCGACATCTAGTAATAATGGAGAATATAAGAAAAATAAGTGTTTAAATTGGATTCGTCTGGTAGTGTAATGGATATCACGCTGAGGTACAGACTCAGAGATCCGGGTTCGAATCCCGTCCAGGCATTTATTTTTCTTATCATACCATATTAAGCTTGCATTGCTCAATGTTAAACATTTAATTATAACATCGATAAAGCGTCACTGCTATAAAGTAAAAAAAATAGATATATATTCTCTTTAATTTGCTTACTTGTTATAGTCAGCTACTAGATGGCAGTGAAGACCGAGTTCTCGCGACATCTAGTAATTAAGTGGAGAATATAATACATATATAAGAAAAAAAATAAGTGTTTGAATTGGATTCGCCTGGTAGTTGTAATGGATATCACGCTGAGGTACAGACTCAGAGATCCGGGTTCGAAATCCCGTCCAGGCATTTATTTTTCTTATCATACCATATATATATATATATATATATATAAATTATTATATATATATATATATATATATATATACGGGGTGAATCATAAATATGGCTATACGTTTGATCGCGTTGTGTGATGAAAATATTACCATTACACGAAATATGAAATTACCGTTGGAAAGGCAATTATTCAAATTACAACAATGGAATAAAACAAAACAGTGTAGAACTTACCTCATTAGTCAAAACGGCGTTGAATATGCAACAGCAAATTACAATTGCTGCATGGGCAATAACGTATGCTAATGATCGTGAAGCCGCAAGACGGGCAAGAAGTGAGTTTAACGTAGCATTGCAGCCGTCGACTGTGGGGAAGTGGAGAAAACGACTGCTGGAAACGGGAAGGATGCAGAAAATCAAACCTCCTGGAAGGCCTCGCATTAGCACGGATGCAGAAACAACGAAGAGAATTGTGGAGGCGTTCGACGCTAGCCCACCAAAAATCAACCCGCCAAGCTGCACGTGATTTGCTTTTGTTTTGTTCTATTGTTTGTAATTTGAAGGATTCCCTTTCCAATGATAACATCATATTTCCTTTAATAATAATATTTTCGTCACGAAATGCGATCAAAAGTATAGCCATATTTCTGAATCACTCTGTATATATATATTATATATATAAATAGATATGCAAGGTACTGTTGGTGATATTGGCCCATGTGTGGGACATTATTGATCACATTGAGTAAGGAAGGTCCTAATATGCTTTTTTGCGGAACATAGCTTTTACTTCTTGTAATATCGGAGTTCTTATCACCAATATATATATATATATATATAATATAACGGGCTTTCAATATAAACCCGGACCGGCCTCACGGGGTTTCACCCGTCAGGCAGCGCTCTCTCCTCGTCCGCATCTCAACTCTGCCAGCCGCTCGTCCTTGAACTAGTCAGTTTACTATCGTTCGACAAGATGAGACGTCAGCTGACAATTAGAGCAGCGCATTTATGTGTGTGAAATGTTATTATAAATACGAATCAGCTCGTCGCGTTCGCGAAGGAATTTATTCGGAACTTCCCTGGGACAATTACCTCCTTCCAGTCGACAATCCATGATCTTGTGACTAAATTTGAGACCACTGGTTCAGTACAAATAAGAAACACTCGCTCCCCAGAGATCTAACAGTTGTGTGATTTTTATTTGTGGGGATAGCCTGAAAGACAAAGTGTACAAAACAAATCCGCAAACACATTGGAAGAACTGAAGAACACACATAAGAAATGAAATCAGAAAAATTGACAGTGCCCGAACTAACAGCGTGTCAATCTTAAATGTGTTTACTCGGATAAAATGCCCTGTTTAACTGCGGGAGGACAACATTTCCAAACATTTTCTATAAGATAAGAAACAGTTCAAGGAACGGGTGGCAGGCAGGGTGAATTGCGGGAGGGGAAGAGATAGCACTGCGTGCCGGAGTGAAACTCCGCGTAAGACCGGTCCGGTTTTAAATTGGAAGCCCGTTATATATATATATATATTATATATATATATATATATAAAGAACTTCCTGCCACTTAGGTAGCTGGGAACCAGATGTATTATCGAGTCATCAATAATGATATCCATAGTTTTCATAAGTAATGCCACGAGTGATTTCCAAATTATCGATAAATTCCACGACTCACGAAGTGAGGAGTGAATTATCTAGAGAATTTGGAAATCAAGAGTGGCATTTGTTTAGGACTATTTAAACAGAATAAAATTAAGCTGTTACTCACAAATCATTATTTAACTATAGGTTATTTTAAAATATTTATATATTTAATGTAAACGGCGATGTTTGAAAACAAACATAATGAGAAACGATAGGTACGCTTTCTTACTGCTCCTTTTGTGTATTCAACTGCAACCAGAATCATACTATCTTATTGCCAAAGGACACGCAATATTGTAAGAATGCTCTCTAGTGGAGAAAAAAATGAAACACATCAATTGTATATATAATTCATTTTTGATGTCGTATGATGTAAATATGACAATTATTTTTCTCGATTATTACCTGGGAAAAAAAATACATTTAAGAAAGTGCAAACAGTGGTTTCTTTTTTTGGTGGTATAATCAATTGCTACAAAATGTTGACATGTAAGCACTATTATATACAATCTGGTAGCCGTATTTGTTTATAGGCTCAGTCACTGCAAAATAACGGTCAGACCTGTTCAGAATATTAAAAAGGAGGAGCTTTGTTTAATATATGATAATCCTAACACTGATAAATATTTCGTTGAAACACGACTCTGATTGGTTGTAAAACAGAAATCATTGAAACGTGATTGGTACATTTGACTCCCATTCTGGGGGCATGAGTTAAATAGTCTTAGTAATCCGGTGTGTAGCCTTTATTGAAAGCTTGCTTGATATGCACAATTAAAATCGCAATCCTTGTCCAGTTTGCGTTGTATCTCAACATGCATCATAAACTTACCTGGTGGCGCTGTGGACGGGTCGAAAGGAGCATATTGTTCGTCCCTAATTATTATTATTATTATTTTTTTAGGTTTAAATGCACTTGGGCTGCGGTGGACTAGTGGTTATGTTCCTTGTCTCCAGATCCGAGGGACGCGGGTTCAAACCGACCGTGGTTGATTAATTATTAGGATGGAAAAATCCCAAGGAACAAAGTCATCGGGGGAAGAACTTAATAGCTCTGGATCCCGAGTCCGAAGATTTTCAGGCTCGTAAAAAAACCACAAACCTGAACAAAATTACCTGTGTGCAAAATTTTACCACCGTTTTCATCCAGTAATGCCTTTGTTAGCCACCAGAGGCGCTAGGCCGACTCCATATCATTCACTTAGATTCATGGATAAATGAGCATAATTAAATTAACTTGATCAATAAACTCCCGTTAGGGAGCGCCCTAATCCCGGCAAAGGGAAAGGGAAGGGCTTAAGAAGAAGGTTTAAATTAATGTAGTATTTTGAGATTTTTTTTCGCTACTTTAATTTGGCATTGATCAGGTAGATGGTTCTGTTGCTACCAAGTTATTGGTCGTTCTCCCTCCCTTAGGGAATAGGCTATTTTCCACTGTTCCGGGAAGTGTTACAAGCAAAAGGTGGCGTTTATTATTTTTTGCGCGATAGTGGCGTTTTGTTGTACTTACAGCAATGGCGACCATGATTGAAAGTTCAACTTCCTACATAGCGGGGTTGCCAACCTAAAATAACTATACTGCAATTATTGGCCGATAGCGAGGAGATACTAAAGGCCAACACGCACACCACTATTGAGCAACACTAAGAAATTAGGACTGGAAGTAAATGAAAATAAAAACTAAATATATGGTCACATGTAGAAATTCAGTTATATAATGGAAATGGACAGCTAATGACAAATGAGGGAAATTATTGAGGAAGTGGCTGAATTCAAATACCTAGGAACAATAATCACAAATAGGAATGAGATGCACAAAGAAATTAAACATAGGCTCAATTCTGGAAATGCATGCTATTATGCATTGCAGAGACTCTTGATTGTCCCAACTCCCTTTCAAAAAACGTTAAACTGAAAATATATAAAACTATTATTCTACCAGTTAATTATATGGGTGCGAAACATGGACTCTTACTTTAAGGGAGGAAAGGAGATTACAAGTATTTGAGAATAAAAGGTACTTAGGAAAATTTTTGGACCAAAGAGAGATGAACAGACAGGTGAATGGAGAAGACTACATAACAATGAACTACATGGTCTTTATGGGAACTCAGATATAATAAGAACAGTTAGGTCTCGTAGACTGCGATGGGCAGGACATGTTGCAACGTATGGGGAATGAAAGACTTGCATGGAAGCTACTTGTAGGAAAGCCAGAGGGAAAAACGCCGCAGTTGGTAGACAACGAATGAGGTGGGAGAATAACATTAACTATGATTTGAGGGAAGTAGATTATACAGGGAAATGATTGGAAAACATTAGCTCAGGATAGGATGTATGGAGAGCTTATGTCCGCGCGGCCATGAACCTACGGGTTCGATAGTGCCAGTGAGTAAGTAAGTAAGTAATAAAAATAACTATACTGTAATATTACATATTACAAAACACGCCTGTGGGAAGTAAAACCACTGTATACTACGCACAATGTATATATAGAAAATATCCAAAGGTCACTGTTAATATACATTATATGAGAAAACGTTTGGTTATGTTTCATTTGTTCGTCACTGCAACTTGATCATACTATTATTTGCCAAATAGGATCACAATATTGTAAGAATGCACCCGAGTGGAGAAAAAAAATGAAACATATCAAACTGTAGGCCTATATTATAACCAACATTATAGGTTATTAATTATTTTTTTAGGAAACAACTCTGTAAAATCATTATTTAAAAACACAATTATTGAACACACAATTATCAAGTGTGTAGGTCGAAGGAATCTATTCATTATTTGTTAGAGAGTCAATCACTGCAAAATAATGCTCCTGACCTGTTTAGAATATTAAAAAGAGGAGCTTTCTTTATTTTGGTAATAAAAACGTCGATAAATATCGAGGTGAAACACGACTGTGATTTGGTTGTAAAACAAAATTAATTGAATCGTGATGGTCATTGACCACCCATTTGGAGCATGAATTAAAAAATTATGGCAATACATTCCTAACCCACCATTTGATCTTACGAATGAGGGAAAACATTAAAGTAAAGTGATCCCACAACAGGACCGGAGGCCCTTGGGGTAGTAGGAAGGTTAAGGCTCCCACTTTTTCTTGACAATCGGCACTTTACGCCAGCCGGGTTGTCAGCCCTGCGTGACGGCCTCCTTTACCCCAGAACAAGCGTCTGGTACTCATTTCCGTTAGAGGCTGAGTCGACCCCAGGGCCATAGTGCCGCCAGAGGGTTTGGGTCAGTATTACAAAAATAATAGTTTTATAAAACTAAAACAACACGCTTTATTAGAAAACCCAACTAAAAAATGAAAAATAGTTTTAATTTCCAACACGCTTGGGATAAAATTAATGTGGTCAACCAAAAAAATTATCTCCAAGACATTTAGAATAAAACTAGAGTTATCTAAAAAAAATAATTTTACCATCAAAAGCGTGGGGTGCTCTATATCAATTAATATATTTGATAATAAACAGATATTGGTAAAAGTAAAGTCTCTAAGAAGAAAATGTAAAAATCATAAAAAGCTACATAATTACACAGATACTTTTTTTATTTCTGATAATCCTGGCCATGATTTTAGAAAAAAAAAATTATGAAATTATTGTATTGTCATTGGTCCTTTACAAGTATACAAAGTTTCAAGTCGATCCAATGATTTTAAGTGGGTGAAAATCGCGTTGAAAAATTCCGTTACATAGATAGATACAGATCAAGCTAATATAAAGCGTGTAATAAAAACTTAGTGAGTTTGGTGGGTCCCAGGACTTTTTTTGGACAATATACCGTGTAATGAAGATATTAATACCAAGATCTACACAACTGGTCTTACGTTAATACGAAGTAAGTTTATGTCTTGTAGTTTTAGGTCACTAATTTACTCTCGAGTCTCAATTTAACCATTCATGCAAAAAAAAAAAGAGGAATATCAATTTACATCAAGTTGCAAAAATAAATTTTCACCTAGAAAAACGAAAATATCTTCAAATAAATTAGAATTTTCTGTATCAGATGATAAATATTGTTGGTGAAAACAATTGAATCGCTGACAATTGAATGTGTTGCATGAGAAGTTATTCACTTAACTCATCTTTGCTAAACGGAATAAGAAGCAAAGAGGAAGCGGAGAAACCGTCGCACTCAATGAATCAATGGAGCGTGCAGGGATGTACAAACACATTTCATCAATAAGTACATACCTAACTAACTCACTGGCACTATCGAACCCGTAGGTTCAGGCCGCACGGACTTGAGCTCTCCATACATCTCTATCCTGAGCTAATGTTTTTCCAATCATTCTCTGTATAATCTACTTCCTTCAAATCATAGTTAATGCTATTCTTCCACCTCATTCTTGATCTACCAACTGGGCGTTTTCCCTCTGGTTTTCTATAAGAAGCTTCCACACATGTTTTTCATTCCCCATTCGTGCCACATGTCTTGCTCCTATATCAATATATATATATATATGATATGAAAAGAAAAAAAGAATGCTTGAGTCGGGATTGAATCGAGTCTCTAAAGTCTGTACCTTTAGCGCTCTAACCAACTGAGCTACCCAAGAATTCCAAGACAAACATACAATTTTCTTATACATGTAGTATTCTCAATTCACACAAGAGGTAGCGGAAATTTCTTTCAACTGCCATCTAGCGGCTAACATGACAGTTAAGCAAATTATTAAAGAGAATATTTACTTTATAGCAGTAACGCTTGTATATATATATATATATATATATATATACAGGGCAAGTCAAAATGTTGTGCAGGTTTTCAGAAATTTATTATGTGAAATGTAATGAACATATAATATTGTGAGACATATTGTATGAAAGGTAAACTCTCAAAGTTTTTTTTTAAAATATTCACAGATGTTCTATGTGAGCGCCTTTTGTTACACGACAGATGTCAAGCCGATATTCAATCTCCTGCCAAACTTTCTGTAGCAGTCCGCGGTCGATATCAGCAATGGGTGCTGTGATGCGGGCACGCAGTTCATGCAGTGTTGTTGGAAGTGGTGGTACGTAAACATGATCCTTACAAGACCCCACATGAAGAAATCACACGGGGTTAGATCTGGTGAACGAGGTGGCCAATGAATGAGTTGTTGATCACCCTGAGATGCACGGCCTATCCAGCGTTGTGGTAAAGCCGTATTCAAATGGTCTCGAACACTGCCATGGTAATGT